>RYZW01000229.1:0-60541 GCA_004367215.1 Colletotrichum trifolii | reverse complement strand
TAGGTTTAGGCTATAATTTAGTTATAGGGAGTATAAATACTATTTATTTAGAACTAAAGAGTAAAAGAGAGGTTCTCGTGAAAGGTATAAAAAGTCTACTTAAAGGTAGTACTAGGGGCCTACTAGTAGCCTACTAATGCCTAACTTCTTAGGTATAATTATCGGGACTTGGGTAGAGCTGGAGTTAACTAGCTAGGTGTAGCTTATAATATTTATTTAGTATTTCGTGTATTAGCTTTTTGTTTTGATGAGAGCTTTAATATACCAGGGTATACTATTGATAAGCTTCTTGATCAGGCCTAGCTTAAGGTTATCCTAAACCTTAATTATAATATTAGTAAGCTCGTGAAGTGTCTGTTCTCCTTTTGGGGCTTTAGATAAATAGGGAAAATATTTTATAATATATTTTTTTAGTATTTTCTATATATTTTTAATTAGGTTTATATTTAGTTAATAGGGGGGCTAGTTAATAACTAGAAAGTTTTTTTCTTTAAGGAATAAAGTTATAATTTTTATTATATAGATTATAGTATTGTTTTATATAAATACTATACCCAGGTTAAAGATTATTAGTAGTATTTCTTTAAGTATTTTAATATAGATTATAGTTATAATATTTTTATAAGGGGTATTCGGGTCTCTATAGAAAGGGATTAATAAGGTCTTTATATTATAGGAAATATTATTTTAGAATATCTAGGAGAAATATTATATATAGTATTAAAGTTAAATATAGTTTTTTTAGCTAGTAATTAAGCTTATTTTTATATAGGTTAGATTTTAATTTTAGTATGAAAATTAAAGTTGAAAATATATTTAGTAAGCGAAAAACTTAGTTATAATAATATCCTGTATTTTTATTGATAGAACTTTTATCTATAAAAAGAATAGAATACTAAAATTTAATAGGTTTATCTCGATACTTAAGAGCTTACTTATACTGCGTTTTAGCTATTTCTTTACTTAAATATAGCTTTATTATTACTATATAATAATAGACTTCCTAGGATTATAGTATTTATTAAAAAGTATAAATAGTAATATATAAGTAAATTAGATTACGAAGATCTTTAATAGGGATAAAAAGCTAGAGGCTAATAACTATAAAAATATATTTTTTATTATAATTTATTAATTCTAAGGGGGTATTATAGCTAGGTTAAGAGATACTAGTATCTTATTGTTTATATTACGAAATGATACTATAAACGTGTTATATATTAATACCCTTAATTACTACTACTCCCTTGGCTAGTATGCTTACCTGGTATCTTCCTTATATTCAGGATTACTATTAAGGCGTGGAATATAGTTTTTTAATTTTTATCTCTTGTCTAGGGGGCGTGGCAGGTATTTCAAGATGGTAGGTGGAATGTTGAAATTCGCGAAAAGGACGCGAAAGTGGATTTTCGCGAAGCGTTGACCGTTTTTAATGTCCCCCCACTGTATATGAGGACCGTGCTGACAGGATCGCGAAGGCACTCCCAAAGGAGACGATATTTCTCAATGTATTTTCTTGGCAGCAGGCGGTGCCCTCCTTGGGACTGGCACCAGTCATGACGGGAAAGCAGCAACCTCTGTGACTGGGCGCGAAGCCCAAAAGTTCCACATCCGAGTAGGGCGATAGCAACATTGAAGATTGTCGAGTCCGGGCCCGGCACTCGTGGGAATTTTAACTGGGTTTCGCGTCTTGATGAAGTGATCCCAGCTGGGCTGAATGCCTCGATTCAATCTGCAGCGGGCGATGGTGAAGAGCCCAGGAACAGAGCCGATGGCAAAAGGCAAAGTGGGAGTGGCGGGCGTCGAGTCATCTGAAGTTGCCCAATGGCCATCTGGTGCTCCGTACTCTGGCGATTGGATGACTGGTAAGGTTTACCCAGCCATGACCATCACTGGGCAGTCAACCACACACGTCCTTGAGCACAAGATTGACAGTTGAGAGTTGTGCCAGGGCGATCAGCGACTGAGTTCCCTTAAGCCGCTGCCCGGTTTGCCGGCCTACGATGGTATGTGTTTCGGGAGCTCCAATGTCAAAGTTGCGTGCCCCAGAATGGGGTCCGAGAAAGGATCGACGTCATGGGTTCATTCGGGCACCCTTGGCCATCTCCCCCGGCCCAAGGTCAGCAAGGTGCTGTGTTGCATGTCATGGTTGTGTCACCGGCCACTTTGGAATGTTCATCCGTTCCTTTGCGTAGAGAAGGAT
The DNA here is from genome assembly GCA_004367215.1 of Colletotrichum trifolii. Classification (NCBI taxonomy): domain Eukaryota; kingdom Fungi; phylum Ascomycota; class Sordariomycetes; order Glomerellales; family Glomerellaceae; genus Colletotrichum; species Colletotrichum trifolii. Next base: position 58,338 of record RYZW01000229.1, on the reverse strand, counting down.
GCCGATTTACCGGCGGTGTTGCATTTGCATTGCAGCGGTGATCTGGGGCTGCGTCTGAGGATGGGTTGAATGCTGACCAGGAACCGTGGACATGATGACCTTGATCAGAGGTGGGACGGAATGCATCAATGGCTCTTCCCTCTTCTGGTATGCTTACCTCTGCTAATGATCAAAGTCCCGTTACTTGGTCTATTTGGCTTCAATTGTAACTATGTAGAAGTCGAAAGAATGAGCAAGGATATACACCACAAAAGGTGACTTGGCGTTTCCGCCCCGTCTGGTTTCTGTTGGAGTGTGACATCTGGAGTCGCGCTGTTTTCGGCTGACGATTAGGTAGGCTTGTTGATGCTTTATGAGCACGTCTCTCCCCGCCTACCTAGGTTATGTTTCTTGTCCAGCAACACATCTATCTGCTGCGTCATCGCAGAATCCTACCAGTTTTTCTTGATTTCGCAGGGAGACAAAGCGGCATCAACCTACTGTTGCCAGTCGATAGTACCACTGTCGCATACCCATCCAGCGTCCATTTTCGCCTTCCGCGGGTTTTTTGCATTGCTGCTCGAACCTGCGAAATTAATTACGACCAGAAATTTCATTATCCGAGCCATCCCTTCTTCGCCAGCTGCCTCAGCTTCATTGTCCGACTCGGTCTTCTACACGGGACCTCTTATCAATCTCGCGCCAGACGAGAGCGGGAAAATAAGAAGGAAAAGAAAAGAGACCTCTTAGGACCGGTACCTACGATTACTGTCCCCGTCCTGACACAGCCCGCAATCTTGGGCGAAGCTTTTCTCTCTCTCTCTCTTTCTCTCTCAAAACACCTATCAGGCCATATCCCGGCTGCCATCAAGGGAACTTTGCGGATCAAGCCGCTTCGTTATATTCAATCGCATCTGCACCGACCACACAGGGGTTATAGCTTTCGATCTGCTTCGCATCTACGGAGTAATCGCTCATCAATTACAGAAGAGGTCGAAGCTGTCTGGTTAATCTACACCGCAAATCCACCTAGCCACGCCACCAACAACGCTGCTTTGCTGCTTACCGACTTCTGGATAAGCTGCATTCGTGCCTTCTCGACGCTGCGAGGGGTGCCTAGTCCTCTTGCGCTATCCGGAATACGCGGACGAGACGTAAATTCAACCCGCTCCCGCGTACTCCGTAGTAGCCTAGTCTCCAATTCTGCCGCGCCCTTGTTCTTGGCCCCCGTCGTCTCCATCTCGACGTCCAGGTCTAGGTTCATTCCCAACCACCACCGAAAAATTCAACACCAGGTCACCAGCGCGACTAGATACGTCCACCACTGAAAGGCCTCCGCGCGCGCGTATCTGTCCGAGGAGGTCCGCTACTTCTCGTTTCTGTTAATCATCGTATCGGGAACGACGGGGGAACGAGAAGAGCGGCCTACCAGCGCGAGGAGACGTCCCGAACGGCGACCCCGCGGCACCCTTGGTGTTCGTCTCGGTCATCTACCTCTCTCCGTTGGAATTGCCAATCATTCCGACTACCGTCACCTCCTTCGCGACCTTCGGGTCTCTCGGATGCGTCGTATTTTCTTCCATGACCTCGCCCTCCTGCCCTTTTCATCTCGGTCGACATCAGCCAGCGGTCCATCGGTGCTTCCCATTCGAACCCCAGACGCCGCAGTTACCGCGTTCACGCGCGCATACCTTGAGCTCTACCACGCGGTAGCGCGGTAGCGGACAAGCCAACAATTGCACCGTACCTCATACCTTGCTCGGCTGACGAGGAAACTTGCTGGTCCACGTCGCGCATGATGGAAAATGTCGAGCCCAATGTCTGCCATAAAGCCTTCGGACGCTGGCCGTCGCGGTAGCGGCCAGGCTACCTCACCACCACCTCCCATAGCCGAGTCTCGTCTGCCCACGCCCGTGAGTCGTGAAGGCTCCTCGACGGTCCAAAGGTCGCCCAGCGCATCCGACTCGCAACCGCAAGGTACGTTAGCCATGATGCCTCTCCATATTTTCAGACTGAAGCAGGAGGGATCCTCATCTGCACTAAACCTTGCTGGATGGCCCATGCTGCGGATGCTAACCTGTCACCGCGTACAGGCAGCAGCTTTTCGACCTTGGCCAAGAAGACACCCACGAAGTTGAGTCGGAGCACAACGCCGAATGCAAAGGATCTCAAGCCCGTCAAGCCCCCACTGGCGCCAGCTGCCGTTCAGTCCCCAGCGGCCATTGATCCTTTGTCCCAGGTGTGTTTCTTCTTCACTTTACGATGTCTGCCAACGAGGCGCTCGCTAACATGGCGAAGCACATTTTGATGCGCACAAACACCGACCATACCGTACCTGCTCAGTTGCGAAGACCTCCCGAAGCCCCTGCGCCCGCACTGGACCAATCTGCCAAGCTTGCTGTCTATCCGTTCGATGCGACTAGGGACAAGAAGCATGTGTTGCCCGCCTTGAATTGGATCTTGGACTCGCTAACCAGCTCTCAGGAAAGGAGGCGCGTCGTTCCTAAGTCGACTGAGCATGCGCGGCGCGCGGAGGCGAGACGATGACGATGACTCAATTTTCAGCGACCACCGGACTGACGGCACCAACGCCCACGTCTTCTCCTCTGCCATCGGCTCGGGTTACATTCCCCATCACAAGGAACCCCCTCGGTATATCCGTGTCAAGTCGCACAACAAAAAGCAGCGCGAGTTTAATCGCGTGTTTCTCGCCCAGGAGCTGATCATCCCGCAATCAGAGGCGAAAGGTGAAAAGGCCACAACGGTAACGACATCAAATGGAAACGGCACCCGACGCCCAAACCATGGTGCCACATGGGCTACGGAGTTCAGTACCGATGGAAAGTACTTTGCAGCCGCTGGAAAGGATCGGGTCGTGCGGGTGTGGGCGGTCATCTCCACACAGGAAGAGCGACGGCGCCATGAGGAAGAAGAAAGCGCCCACGACGCTGGTGGAGAGAGGTTGAGTGCGCCCGTGTTTCGGAGCAAGCCTGTCCACGAATTCCGAGGTCACACCGGTGAGGTGCTCGACCTGAGTTGGAGCAAGAACAATTTCCTGCTGTCTTCGTCTATGGACAAGACTGTTCGTCTTTGGCACATCAGCAGGAAAGAGTGCCTCTGCACCTTCAAGCACAAGGACTTTGTCACATCGATTGCCTTTCACCCTACTGACGACCGCTTCTTCTTGGCTGGGTCACTTGATTCGACATTACGCCTCTGGAGCATCCCAGATAAGGCCGTGGCCTACTCGGCTCAGGCGCCAGACATGATTACGGCTGTTGCCTTTTCTCCGGACGGCATGACGGCCATTTCCGGCGTGCTTTCTGGGATGTGCTTGTTCTACGACACGGACGGACTGAAGCATCTATCACAACTGCATGTTCGCTCGTCTAGGGGCAAAAACGCAAAAGGCAGCAAAATCACTGGGATTAAGACCATGGTTATTGACGAGGTGGTTAAGGTGCTCATCACCTCAAACGACTCCAGGGTTCGCATATACAACCTTCGCGACAAGAGCTTAGATGCCAAGTTCAAGGGTCTCGAAAATACGTGCAGTCAGATTCATGCTGACTTCAGTGACAACGGGCAATGGATCGTGTCGGGAAGCGAAGACAAGAAGACGTACATCTGGTCGGTGCGCTCTGGAGACTCGGACAAGGAGAAACCGTGCGAATATTTCGACGCTCATTCCGACCGCGTCTCGACGGCCATTTTTGCGCCTACAAAGTCGCGCCAGCTGCTTGGCGGCTCGGGAGATCCGCTCTACGACCTGTGTAACCCGCCCCCGGTAACGCTGATGAGCCTTGAAGAATCCATCGCTAGTCAGGGAGGCCAATCTGACGAAGAAGGCAAGCCCCAAGTCAAGAAACCCGAGGAATCACCACAGTACATTGAAAAGTCGAAGCATCCCGACGGACAGATTCTGGTAACCACCGACCAGTCCGGCGTCATCAAGGTCTTCCGTCAAGATTGCGCTTATATCAAACGACGACATGAGAACTGGGAGACGGGGTCGACGTTCTCGCGGCGGTTGGGCGGAAGCCTCATCGGACGCAGTGGCAGCGTCGCAACACGCACCAGCGTAGGCAGTCACCCGCGTTCTCGACGCGGATCCTTGTCACGCGTTGCCGCTCCGGGTGCCGCTCAGCTCAGCTCCGACATCAACACCTGGCGGCAAGGCATCGAGCATGGGCGCCCGACGTCAATGATCATCACGCCATCCCAGAGTGAGCGGTCTCTATCTCCCAATAAAGCGTCCCAGACGCCAATCAATGCAAGCGCTGCCAACCTCGCGTCGGAGGCACGGAGAATTCAATATACCGGTGCCTCTCCACAAGCGCGACCGACGCTTCCGGCCAGTCCGACATCCAGTCGGGCTTCCCGCGAACGGGGTCCGTCCATCCCACCGACGCCGAGTTTCTCTTTCCGATCAGCCGACGGCGATGATCATGATGGCAGCGGCGAGCTTCGGTTAGATCCCGCCGGCGCAAGCAACTCTTTCTGGAATCTCAATCGGTGGCGTGGAATATCCTCGTTGCGATCGTCCGTGTCGTTCAACAACATGGGCACCAACCAATCACAAACGACACAAGGCCGGCGCAGCATGAGCACAGCGGACACGGCGCAGACAACGAACACGAATGGCACACAGGCCTCCCGGCGCAAGAGTATAGGACCCGGGATATTTGACAAGACAGTTGAGGAGGAACAAAGCGGCACAACCAAAAGCATCGAGGAGACGGTGGAAAAGGTCGAGGTGAATCCCCGACTCCTCCGTCCAGACGCCAACAACACCAGCCGCATCAACTCTGTTGTGAGCCGGCTGAGTTCAGAATACACAAGCGACGAGGGCGATCAGATGCAATGCCAAAAGTGCAACGGCAAGGAATTCAAATCCAAAAGAGTTGGTGGCAGGCAGCGGCTCATCTGTGCGGGATGTGGCAGGCTTGTCGACGACACAAAGTAATGAGTGATGCACAACGACAGCGAGCAACTTCAACGACAATGGGAGAGAGGGTCTTGTTTCAAATTTCGACAGCGATGGATTTGATCGAGGCGCATCTGTCATGAACAAGGATACCATATATACCCCTTAACGGCTGCAGAGACATGAAGGATGACAGCATACACATAAATGAAAGCCTTGGTTTGTATTATTGAGTAGTTCTCTACTAGGTTTATCTGGATAACAACATGAAAACGGCGCATGAAGGGGGGGTTCGAAAACCCGAGAGTAATAAATTTGTCCTTTTGAATGAGTCCTCAATAATCGGCGTGTTCTTTCGGCGATGTGTTCGGTGGGAAAACCATCACCTCAGGGACATCTTCCAGTCAGATCTCTTGCCACCTCCGCCGCCGAGGGTGTATCCGCCAGAGACCGTGCCATCGTCATCCTGCTCGACTTTCTTCTCCGCCTCCTCCCTCTTTTTCCTCGCCGCTTCGGCCCTTTCCACCTCTTCGGCGGCTTGCCGGCTCGCGGCCTGCCCCAGCTGGACTATCGTCGTCTGCAAAGCTCGCACGTCCGCGCCGCGGATGACACTCCTACCGCCATTGTAGGGCTGTCCATTTTCGAAAAACATAAAGGTCGGCATGGCCGTCACGCCGTAGCGCCGCGCCACGTCCGTTGCCGAGTCGACGTTGACTTTGACGAACACCAGTCGTCCGGGCCGGCCGTGGGTGTTGGCGAGTTGCTCGTACATGGGTTTGATCGCGTGGCATGGTCCGCACCAGTCTGCGTAGAAGTCGGCGACGAGAAACGTGTTGGATGACTTGAGGCGTTCAAAGTCGGCCAGGTTAGAGGCGTGAAGAACGACCATTTTGTTGAGTCCCGCCCGAGACCTTTGCGACGCGTCGTCGCAGTATATTTATCAGATGGGGTGGACTGTTGCAACTTGAGCAAAGGCCGGCCTGTGGCTTTCGTGGCGTTTGTGCCTCAACGCTGTGCTGGCTGGGTTTTAAATCGCAACGATAGTGTCGGAATTGTCAAGTGCTATGGAGTAATGCGAGAGAAGCTTAATTCTCAGTCGCTCGGGCAATTTCCAGCATGTCTTAGTTAGGTAGTCTTCGATTCACAGCAACTGCGGAACCTTCCAGGCGCCTGTCCCCGCCCAAGTGTGCGCCATTGGTTCTTGCGTTCATTGGGTGCTGCAGCGCGTTCAGTCACCAGCGCTGTAACATACCTAAGGTACTTTACCTAGCTAGGTCATACCCACCTTACCTAGGTACTCAAGGTAGGCAGGTAATGTACGGATAGGAACCTCTGAGAGGAAGGGGCCGTACACAAGGTAGCTGATCGTTCTTCACCTGCGTGCTTAATTGCTCGTTTCGCCTGAGGGCAGGCAGTCTGTCTGCTAACTAATGACTAGGCTCTCTCATTTTCCTCAATGCGGCCAGCTGCATGTTTCTCGTGATTGCTGACGCACTTTGATGTGCAGGTCCCCGGGCTGGCTACTTCTTCTGCATGCGCTTCGAGTCACTGGATCTCGGCCGGTGTGTTTTTGTTGTCCTTTCTACATTCATTACGGACCTTGCCCCTGAAGTGGACGCAATCATGAAGCCTCACTTAAGCATACGCCTTCTCTCTTACCTCGCTCCACGCCAACTGATCCCAGTCCTTATCAGCTTACTTGTACTTAAGCTACAAGGAATCCTCTCCCTCCAGTCTGACCAGTTCATGAACGCCCCCCTTCTCAACGCCATCGTACCCCGCAATGACCTTCGACCGTCCGGAACACCCCCCTCTCTCCGGTTGAATCTCGTTCGTAGGAGAAGCCGGCGGGGTACATGCCGTGATGGATTGGGCTTGGTGAGGGACGTTTCGCGGTGTTGGAGTATACGTTTCAACATCAAAGAGTACACGAAGGGCATGTCGAGGGTCATCGTCGAGGGACATGGTCACCACATAGATTCGCCGAAGCTGGTCGACCCAAACTAAGCCTGTTCCCGTTTCTGGTTCTGGCCAACTCCTCCTCTGGGGAGGTTTTTCATACCGTGACAGATCGAAGCCCCGGCTTGGTCCAACGTCAAAGTCAGCCTTGGATACAACATGGATAACCAAAAGAAGCGCCCGCTCAATCATGACTCTCACCGCCCCTCCGTTGGTCATTCACACCTTCACGACCCTCACCGGCGGCTATATCAAGTAGACGCCCGGCAGAACCATGTTCTCTCGGGTTTTTTCAAGGACCTGTCTTGGACACGTCCTTGTGGCATCGACCATCTTCGGCCTAGCCTCCCCGAGTCCCTGCTGACGCCGTCCCTTGCGAGTGGGCTTCTCCATGGAATCAGGCTGTCCAAATACGCCAATGTGTGCTGACGGCAGGTCCTTATTCGATGAGTGGCAAGGCTGGTCTGTTTTGGCGTCGTCGGCCCCCAGCCTCGATCATCTGGAGGCTCAAGAAGGGTGACATTGAACAGTGAAATAGGAGATATCCAGGCGCAAAACGTAGCGCCGGCCAAGAGCGAATCGCCGGGACGTCATGAAACGAAGACAGCTACTCGGCCTATGTCCAGACGGCCTCAACCTTTGTTGATACGGCAACCTGTCGTGGGTGCTGTAACAGAGCGGAACCACGTTTGCGGTTCGGTGAGGCTCGAGGAGAACCGCGTGGTGCAAGAGGTGGGCTCGGTCTTGGGCGAGCCCCTGGTGGGTTCTCTAAGCCCTTCTGGCGGTCTTGGACTGGATCGAGATATGAACATGTTCCCGAGGGCTCGTCCTCGAGTCAGCCCTCAGAGTTTGGTGGTTTGTCGCCTATAAAAGCCGTCAATGTGTTGTTTTGCCAAAGCATACGATGTGTTCCACTTACGTCCAAGTACACCAGATCCTTTCCCTGGCAAGTCTCGGAACATGGCCGCCTACCAGTCTTTCAACTTTGGCTTCGAGCTTGAGCTCTCTGTGACGGTCAGCAAGAAGCACAAGACGTGGGTGTCCATGGCCCAGGATACCAGCGCCCGTTTGGCCAGAAAGGGGGTCAGCAATCAAGTCAAGGAAAAGACCGATAACAGCTACCGCAAGTGGTCCATCTTTCAGGAGATAACCATCCCCCAGCATCCTCCCAAAAACAACTGTATTTCCCATGTTGTCTTCGTGATGTTGCGGAGCTGATCAGTCTCAGGGGCATTGGAGCTCGTCTCTCCCGTCTTCAACCTTGATTCGCCATGGCTCAACGATGCCGACGACATCTTCTCGGTCATACGCAAGCACTCGTCGATCCATGACATGCCTCAGTGCAGTACACACGTTCACGTAAGCCAAGCAGACCAGGACTTCACCTCATATCAACTCGCCGCCTTGTCGAAGGCCATTCTGGTATACGAACCCTGCCTCGACGCCTTGGTCCCAACCGACAGAGCATCGGCGTATTGGTGCCAAAGCAACCGCAACAATCCAGTTCTATCTCGCTGTGAGTCCCTCAACGGCTGTCTCGACATGCTCGACGCGGCAGCTCAGCACAGCGCATCCGCCGTCGTCGAAGCCATGTGCATGTTTCCCGCGTCCAGCGCCTATGGACGCGCCCACGGAAGGAAGAAGGACTTTGTGCACGGCAAAGTCTATAAGTGGAACTTTGCCCGACTGCTCGGCAAGGAGAACAGTCGCACTATCGAGTTTCGTCAGCCTTCTGGTAGCACATGTGCGGACGACGCCATTGGCTGGGTTCTGTTGACTCTGGCGTTCGTTGCGGGAGCTACTGGCGGGGGGAATGTCGTTGGAGGAGAGGACGATCAGGTTGAGTTTTGGCATCTTTTATGCCATGGAGCTGAGGTCATGGGTCTTGATCCCGCTTTCCTCGACATTCTCAGCGGTTTTATCAGCCGAGCAGCATCTTGACGAGCTTCTCTGACACAAACAGTCATGGACTTCTACACATATGTTCTGCTGTACTCACAGTGGCTCAGACCAGCAGTCTCTCAATGAAATGAAGACGTATTGATTTTTTTCAATAATACATTTGCGTGTCATAGAGTGCCAAACTTGTTCCGTCGCCTCAATGTCTTCTCCGGTTAGCTGCTTCAGGCCCGGAGGCTTGGCTCCGAATGAGCCGACCATGAGACAGTCTCCGGCCTCACGTCGCACATCAAAGTGCGGCTTTCTCATAAAACCAGTCCGGGCCTGTATTCCCCTCTTAATACTACATAATAGATTGCATGTAATTTATATTTCCGTTTCCCATTTCAACCGCCTCGAGCTCGTCTCCCCCTCCCTCAAGTAATGCTCCGCGCTACCAGCTTCGGATGCTCGAACCGAACTGTATCATGGCGAAGACAGTATCAATTCCCATTTATGGCGCCCAGCTCACGGAGAGTTCGGGATGGAATACAACCCGTTCATTCATTCTCTTGGCTAGCGCTCAGTACTTAAACTCCCGAACTTGGCGTCGCCTTGCCAAGTCTTGAGTTCGTCCACCCATCTCCTCTTCACCCTCACCCATCAGTCGTAAATCGCGATGGCCTTAATGAGGCTTTTGGTCGGTGGCTTCATGACTACTTTGGTAGTCACGGCTCAGAGCACAGCTCCGGCATGGGGACAGTGTTCGAAGCCCTTCCATGACAGAAGGAGAACAGGGTTAACGCAGCAATAGGCGGAGGTAATACATGGACCGGTCCAACCGTTTGCGCAAGCGGTTACACCTGCTCCATTCTCAAGTAAGCCAAGTTCTGCTTTTGGATGCATGAGCTGACAGAATCAAGTCCGTACTATCACCAGTGTATCCCCGGAACCGGCTCTTCAACTACTTCCTCTGCCAGATCCGTAGCGACATCAACTCCAGTCCCAACTGGAACCACCACTCGTGCCACTTCCAGAGCCACGACCACTCTCGTCACTGTTACAACCACGGCTCCCGGCGGCGGCGGCGGAGCGCTTCCCACGACTCTGGTTTCGGGCTGGTACTGGATCCGTGCTGTTGCTTCCCCCAACTTCCACAGCTACCTCCAGGCCAAACCGACGGGCACCCCGAGCAAAGCATACCTCGAGTCTCCCAGCTCTGCAGGCCAATTCAAGATTGAGGCTGGACAGCTGGTTCATCTCACTGGCTCAGCCTCCCTGTACCTCAACGTCGAGAACCCCACTGACAAGACGCAGAGGAAGCTCGAAACGTGGTTCAGCACCACCAAGAACACATACGGCACGTTCGCCTTCCAGGGAGACACGCTGACTTGGAGCACGCCCGACATCAACCGACCCAACCTCGCCGCGTGGCTCGTGTGTGAGAATCAGGAAGTGTTCATCAACACTGGAGCATACCTCTACCAGACACCCGCTGGCTGTTTTGATCAGACTGTAAGCCAAACAAAAGCGAACTGTCGTCTTGTTTCCGTGTACTAACTAGACTAAGATTCACTCATACGGAGGATCCACGGCAGATCTCTGAGTTTGGACTTTGGTAGAATGATGGGAAACATAGAATATAGCCAAGACTAGGAAAGCCCGCCCTCCCCAAGGTACAATTTACCTGATGATCCATTCCAACTCGTGCCGTTGCCCGATGCCCCCTGCCGCGCCACCTGCTCCGTCACTTCACATGGGGTCGTCGTTCTGAGTCGGGAGCTCGTATTCTGTCTTGCCAACCCACCTCTCGACAACACTCCCGTCACCCAAGGTGATGTTCTTGATGCCGGCCGAGTCCATGTGCCAGCCTCCGCTCAGGGACTGGTGGCTCGTAAAGGTCCACCAGACGTTGAACCACCAGCTGTTGCCCAGGGGCTCCCAGGTCCACACCACCGAGTTGATCGACTCACAGATGAATCTGTTGACCGTCGGGACCACTGGCCCAGAGGCCGTGTGAATGGAGCACTTGGAGTAGCTGGCGCCGGGTGTCGGCGAGACTTCAAATTCGATACTGTCGAGAGCGCCGTCAGCAGCACTCGCTGATACACGGTCAGGAGACTCACAAGTTGCGATTGCCACCGAGGCCACCTGCTTGGAAGTTCCTGACGAAGATGGATGGATGGATGCTCCCACTACACGCTGACATCGTGGGCTCGGGCGGGGTTTCAGCAATGGCAAGCCCAGCAAGGAAGATGACGTTGAACCAGCGCATGTTGATTGTTGCGTGACTGATGGAGACGATTGAATGAACTTTCAATACTAACGAGGTATCTTGGTGAAGTTTTTTTGAGCTGGAAACGGACTGCGGTCCTCTCTCTTTTTATATTTAAATAACTCGGACGTAGGACGCTGTCAATGCCATCTATGTAGAACCAAACCATGTCCGGCCCTGCACTGAAGATACGATACGAGACGTCACAATCGTCAAGAAGACGAGGTCTGGTTCCTAGCCTCGGCCGCATGACCCCCGGTCGCACCTACACCGCACTTGTTCGACGACAATCACGATAACCTCACCGACGTTTGGCGAGCATTCAGCCGTCGCGGAGAAGCGCCGACACAGCACCGACGACCGCCTGAGCTCCCGCTTGCCAGGACGCATCGTCATGACCCCATCCCGACGACGCAGAGAGCCTCGCCGATGCCTCGCGAATTGGCGTGCCACTTGACGACCGGAAGTGATACCCGGCAGCAAACGTCAGTTGCCTAGGTTATACGAGGCTTTTCAGGTCCCTGTGCGACAGAACAAGCGAGCTTCTTAGATCCCCTCATCGGCTTCCCCCCCGGATTCGTTCCGGCCACCCAAGGACTCTTTGATTCCACGTGTCGCTGACCGAAAGCATCCAACTCCTATCTTGCAGAACACACATGACCATATTTCATCATGGACAAACAAATCTGGTATCCCATTGACTTTTTGTTTTTCGTAAGTACAACCCCCCCTTTTCTCCTCCGGCCCAGTCTAAACGCTAATCGTCCGGAAGACGCTGAACTCGTCTCCGGTGGCAACCAAGCTGCCCGTGATCTGAGGGTGCCAGTGAAGCTCCTTGACGTTGGACAGGTAGTGGACAAAAAGCAACTGAGGCGGGACGTCCTTGACGCCGCCGGTGTCCTTGCTCTCCTCGTCGTCGAGCTCGACGGCCAAGTCCCACAAGGTGACGGTGTTGTCGCCAGCAGCGACGGCGACGATGCTGTCGTCCGTGGGGTGCCACTCGACGCTGGTGATTTGCTCCTTGTGGTAGTTGAAGCTCGCGATAGGCGAGGGTCTGTCTGAGGCGGACGTGGAGCTCTGCTTCCACTGGCGCAGGTCCCAGACGGCAAACTCTCCGTTGTCGTCGCCTGAGGCGAGCAGGTGCGTCGTCAGGTGCGACCACGACATGACGTTGACGTCGGTGGAGCTAACCTGCATCGTCAGCGCCGGCTTCCTGCTCTTGCTGCGGACGTCCCAGACGCGGATGGTGCCGTCGCTCGACGCCGAGGCGAAGACGGACTGCTCCGAAGGGCTCCATTTGATCTCCTCGACGCTGCTCGTGTGGCCCTGGAACGCTCTCGTATCGGTGACAAAGCCGCCGCCGTCGGTGCGCGTCGTGACGTAAATGAGACCATCGTTATCACCGGTGAGCAACTTGCCACCGGGGACCATGGGGGACCAGTTCACTGCGTAACCCTCGGACTTGTGGGCGCGAATGGTCGAAACAGGCTTGTTCTGCTGGGCAGAGATGGAGACGCCCGGGTTGTCGAACGAGTAGAGGTGGGGAGTGATGTCGTGGATAAAGACTTGGGAGGACTCGGTCATGGTGGCCGTAAGGGTTGTAGGAGGCCTGGAGGGGTCTTGGGAGGGGATCTGGTGGGCGCGGATTCGGTTCGTCGTGGAGTTCAGGGGGATCGACCTGTGCTCGAGTACGGGGTCTGCGTCTTCGTCGTCTTCGTCCTCATCTTCGGAGTCCTCCTCGGGCTTCTCGGTGCGACTCAGACCGCTAAACTTCATGACCATGAGCTGGTTGTCGCCAGCCTTGGCGTTCTCTGCTTGTGTACCGGCCACAGTGTACATGGTGGCAGGGTAGACCTTCCGGTTATCGCCCAGGCTGTCGCGGAGAATGTCGAAGGAAAGGCAAGGCCAAGGTGTGCTAAGGTTGTGCAGCATCTCGTAGGTCGACGTGTCGGGCGCGAGTGTTTGACCGGGCTCCAATTTGTTTCGCCCGACAATGAAAGTGCTTTGGTCAACCTCCATTGCGGCTAATTTGGTCAGTTCGAAGCCCATACACTGCACTGGATCGGAATGAACTTGCCTTCTTTCTCTTCCGCTTCTCTCTCTGCGTCGGGACGTCCGTCGACGCCAGCTTCCAGAATACCATCCTCGTCCTCGCTCTCAAACTCGTCCTCGAATTCGTCTTCAAATTCACCCATGCCAGGGTCCTTCTCGTCAATGTCCATGCCCTCAGGGCGCCCACCCCCCTTAAGGGGGGCCTCACCCATTTCGACGTCGGCAGCGCGCTTCGACATGACGTTGGTCTGCTGAGTATATCTGTGTCGTAGCAAAATGAAATGAAATCCAGTGACCGACTCCTACTGTGACTTCGAATTACAAAAATTCAATGCAAGAAAAAAAAGTTACAAGCCCCGCGATTTGTGGCGCATGGCAGTAATTTTGGTACCCCGCGTGGCGCGTAGTGCGAGGCGCTAGAGCTTCTGAACTCAGATTAATTAGCGTCGAGAACCGTTGCAGAGACATGCACCGTAAGGTACGTGCCCCCAACCTCTATCTGGTGTGGATGGCTTAGTCATGTCCGTCTGTGTCTGGTTCCCCCCGTCGCGTCGAACCACATGAGGCGCGTCAAGGTTAGTGTGATCCTCTGTGTTGATTGCCCCGCCACATCCACCGCTGGGAAAGTGCTCGATGAACTAAATCACTACCTCATCAACTACCCTTGTCTCCTGTGAGCTGCGCCGACGCTCTCCCTCTTGCGTCACCCGATCATGTCGTCAATTCGAGCATCGTCACCATGGCGCCGCAGCAGAAAACCTTCAGCGTCATCCCGAATGGCCCTGGTCGGGCTAGTGGCGCACCCAGCAAACCGCCCATGACATCCAAGCAAGCCCAGAAGTTGTACAAGAAGCAGAACAGGGAACCCCGAAGGTCGAAAGCCGAACAGCGGAAATGGGAAAAGGAAAGGCAAGAGGAAATTCGAAAAGAACTGGAAAGAGACCGCGCTGCCGTCAAAGCAAAGGCGGCAAGGGAAAAGAAGAAAGCTAAGGAGGATGAAGAACGGGAAAACAGGAGACGGAACGGTCAGCCCTTGATTGACTGTCGGCCGAGCCAAGACACGATCGCACGCTTTGTCCGAGGAAATGGCACACACAGAAAGAGAGATTCGTCAGGAGAACCCGTCCCACATACGAGAGAGCCATCGATTGCATCTGTTGCAGAGAAGCCGCCTTGTCCCGTCGTTGGTGAGGTGTCTAACAAGGTCGAGTCCTCAACTTCTGAGCCCCTCGCGACCAAGTTGGAAGCTCAGTCTATGCCACCACCACCTCGGCCTTTGCCATCGTTGTTGTCGTCGATTGTCCCCGTACCGCTAGCGCCATCGCAGCGCAAACCTTCATCTGTCGATCCGACGCTTCCTCTTACTCCGTCTGCAGATGCCAATACTGCATCACTACGGGCATCACGAGGGCCTCCCGCTTTTGTGGCTCCTCCTGTCACGACTGCCCAGACCCGTTGCCGACCTCCTGTACTTATGGGACCTCCGTCAAACCGACCTGTAAAGAGCAAGACCAAACCCAAGCCTTTCATGATGCCCAAGACGAACTTGGCCATACTGCCTTTGGCAGAGCAAAGGGTGAAACGAAGAGACGTGAAGGACGTGGTCTCTGAGAAGTTTGAGCAGAAGCCTATCACGAAGGATATTGTCGAAGAAAAGCCAGCTGAGAAAGAGTCAACGGAACCGACGCCGGCACAGCAGAAGTCTACTGGCGAGTCGCCTAGCCATCAATCAATTCAGCACCTTGAGGACAAGCCAGTGGATCAGACATCAGGTCAGCCGGGCTACCTCGATGGAAAGGCGACCCAGAAGACGCGTGAGCCTGGCTGCGAGGCCAAGCGAAAAAGCTCAGTTCAGGAGAACCTGGCTAGGTACTCGAAATCTCGGCCGTCTTCCATGCCGCACTCACCAAAGACCAGTCTTGCAGGCCAGATGCCTCCGCCACCAGTACCCAGATCAAAAATGGCTGCTTTGCCGCTTGGGCAAGGAGAAGGAAGAGAAGGCTCGTCGCCGCAGTTGCCGCCGCCGAGCACTCAGGCGATCATCAATGATTGCTTTGATGACTTCTTTCCTACTGCCTCGCAGCTTGCCTTGGAATTGGAAGACGATGATGCGGAGGACGGCCCTGGGATACCCAAGGATTCTACAAAGAGCATTTCAGCTGCACAATCAGGCCTGAAGAAGACCCCTCCTCAACAACGAAACACTGGAGAGAAGTCTCAAACTTCGACTTCTCGGCCTGTTGGGTCAATTCCGGTGGCGTCCCTTTGGACACCGGTACCACAAGGACCTCACAGGCTCCAAGCGGAAAGAAAACCATACCCTACTCGAGCGCCCAACGGACATTCTGGGCCCAAAAGACCGGTGACGGTGTGCACGAAGCAGCCGAGAACTATACAACAAAAGTCGGGTGCTATCCAGCCTCGACCCCCTCTGAAGGCGCTCAGCAATAACCGCCCCCCTGAACCTCACAGTCTGGTCGCAGCGAAATCGGCCCCAGTGTTTGACGAATTCTTTTCATTCATCTGTACTCAGGACCTGGTCATGTCCTCCCAGGAAGTGCTGGATATAGAATCCCCGGCCAAGGTCGACAGCCAGCCGTCCTCAGAAGAGCAGACCTCGTGTCCGTCGCCACTGATCGACATGGACTTGATGGCTATCGATTGGGATGATGACTTGGATGATTTTTGATGGCTTCGGAAAGCGCCCGGCGTTACTGGGCTTGTTGTGTTGGAAACAGGCAATTCACGGAGCAAATGTTGCGCAAGCAAGTGGCTGCCCGCATTGGATTTCCCCGGAACCAAAGTTTGCTAGCGTTGCGAATCCATTTAGCTGGTTCCGAAAGACACTTTATCAGGCATCGTAGGTAGTGAGATGGATTTCGTAAATGTGTATTCAGCGACGCTTGGCCAATCGGACTATCGCAAGGGAACGACCCTTGCGTTGCGCCTGATATGTACTCAGCCTCGGTACTCGAGACCGCCGAACGATACTGCTCCTCTCGTAGAGGAGCCAATGCCTTGTGTGACAGGCAATGAAAAGCAAACCTATACCGTACCCGTGGGAATATTATTCCGATGAAACCTCCGCCCTCAAACGCCTTAGTGATGCATCCCGCTATGCCAGCCCATTGCCTTTCCCTAACCAGCCAAACGAAGACTTTGTGTCATTAGCATCGCCGCTTAGAGGTAGATACCGACCCAGGACGTCTTGTTTGTTGCAATCGTTTCGCATCCGTCGACCGCACATAGTATGGCAACACCGTCTTCCCCACGTCGGAATTCGTTCCGTTTCGCTTTTGGCTTACGATTCTCAAAGCAGTCATCGCAATATACCTATTACCGTGATTAGTTTGGGTACAACAATGCAAATTGGGCGCGGGAGTAGCCTACGTGTCCACAGGACTTGAGCGCCCAAAAGTGGTTCTCGCGGTGACGCTTGCCGCTTTTCTTGGCGGGTTGATTGTCGTCGGGATCATAGGCGAGCTCCTCCTTGCAAGACGGACAGATTATGACCAGGTCGTCTCCAGTGTCTCTGGTGAAACCGGCTTTCGCGGGCGGCGGCGGTTGATGAACCGGCTTGGGTGATGCCACGCGGTCGAAAGCGCCATGTTCGTACTGTAGCCGAATGGGACCAAGGGGATTATTGAGGTCGCCCGCATTGATTTGGTTGTGGAGTATGCCCAACAGCTGCACTTCGTCATCGGGTGCAGGGTAAAAACGGAAGGGGTAGAGGTGTCTGCGCAACCCTGCAGCGAGCCCACTAAACGCGCTCGCCGGGTTGAGCATAAAGTCATTTCGCTCTCTAGGCCGAGGCATCGGCGGCGGAGGCGGCGGCACAGGTCGTCTACGACGAGGCACCTCTGGGGAATCATCCGTAAGATCTATCACCGGTGCGTGGCCAGCCAGAACGCTACTATCGCTGCGAGACAAGGCCGGCGGGTGACGTCCCTGTGAATTCTGGCGTCGTGGGTTCACACTCGGACGTGGGGCATGGGCTTGGACAGGGCTGTCGGGCTCGTTCGTGAGGTCGATGACGTCGGCAGGGCCCTGCTGGTTCTGTGGCATGCGTTGATTCAGAGGTTGACGAAAGTAGAGATCGAGGTCAACCAATTCGTCAGGGCTCTCTCGGGCGACGCCAACGTGTCTCTGGGCCGCCGTGTTGCCTCCGGCTCTTGGGTGCGGAGGAGGACCTTCGTGCTCGCCAATATGACCATCCATTTCCATTTCGGCAAGTATGGCGAGTTCAAGCTCACCCTCCAGGTCGGGAGAGAGCGGATACGAGTCGGGAAATAACTCGTCGACAGGTGATGAGTCCCGAAAAGGTGAGGGTGAGTTTTGTTGCGAGGGGGAAGTGCCAGGGCCGGGTGACTCGGGGGGTGAAGAAGTATCGTATTCTATCGGCGCGTCGTCTTCCGAGTCACGGGCTTCAGACTCGGGGAGTGAAGAAAGATCGTAGTCTATCGGCGCGTCGACTTCCGAGTCGTGGGCGTCAGATTCGATCAGGGTAATGCCGTCGCCCACCAGGTCCTCGTCTAACAGGTCGTCGTTAACAAGCTCTATCGAAGCAGGCGCGGTTGATGATGACCATGAAGGTGGACCCAAGATCGATGAAGGAGTGCTCGTCGACGAACTCATGATCTGGTTTAGAGGCCAAGGCGAGTTGGCACTGGCATACAAGGTCAGTGTTCTTCCGGTTACTGGGGCAGGAGCGAACAAGGCAGGGATGAACGAACCGTAGGGCAAGATATGTCAAAGAATAATAAAGACTAGGATTTGCTTCGAAACCAAGCCAGGGTCTGGTACAGGCCCCAACTGCGAGGGGTCGCAGGTTCCGGGTGTTGGAAAGGCCGTGGGGAAGGAGAACGGCTCCTACAACGAAGGCAAAATTTGAAAAACCATCCCGGTCTGAAGAGGTGTTGCGTGATCGAGAACTGCGCTGCGCTGCTCGCTATTCGACCGTGTTGTAGTGTTACGAGTGGAAAAGAAGCACAGGAGCACCGGGCGTTTGTGTCGGTGGCGGGATATGGTGATGTTACTACTTGGGAGGATTGTGTAGGTAGGTAGGTACCTATGAGGCAAGTGAAGAGTGCCTCCTACCTGCCTTACAGTGGGTTAGGTGCCTAGGTAGTTTATTTCCACGCTTCCGGTGATAAGCACCCACAGGGCGAAGGGAAAACACTGCGATAACCTAAGGAGGAGCCCCTCCGTGCCGAACAAGGGACCCGAATGCCGGCGGGAACACTGTGTAGCGTTATGTCGTTAAGCGGAGGAACCTTGACAAGCTCCATCAAATGACGATATTAATTGCGTACCTACAAGTACCCATCACGGTGCTTATGTCATAGGTCGCTAACAGCATGAATACACAGTAATCTCCACGAAGTACCCCCATCGTTGCCCTACTAGATTGACATAACATCGCGCTGCTGGGCGTTTGGACTTGCATCGAAGAACCGTCTGACGAGTACCGCTGGCAATGCAAATAATACTGTTCCAGGAGCACGGGGACAATGGGTTGCTATGTAGACATGGGGAGAATCCCAGCCCGCCTTAGTAATTCAACATGCCAAACCATCGGATATCTTTTTTGATAGACTCTCCCGCCTGATCAAATTGCTAGTAATACATCTCGCTCAGCAGTGATCCATCTAGTCTCCCTTGGCTCCAAATACAGACACGACGCCATCCTCATTGACGGCCACAAGCTGCTTGGCCCCAGGACCCCACTGCACCGAGTGCGCCGAAACAGAGGTTCTGAATGGCTCCGACCACGACTTGGAGCTCTTGATGTACTGCTGAACCGTGATTCCTCCAACACCGGCCGTCGCGAGGTACTGCCCGGTGTAGTCCCAGGCCAGAGACTGGACAGCACCGCCCGTCTCGAGCGTCTTGGCCCGAGCAGCATCTCCCTCCTTCCGCAGGTCGAAAATGGTCACAGCGCTCTGACCCTTCGCCGTGGCAGCCAGCCAGAACCCATTTTCTGAGAAGACAAGCGCCTCGATGGGGGCCCCGAGTTCAAAAGAGGCAGCCACTTCCAAGGTGGCCGTCATGAAGAGCTTAATCTCTCCAGAGGTGGTGCCGGCGGCGAAGAGGTGGCCGTCGGGGTGGAATGCGGACGAGGTCAAGGCTAGTAAAGTTAGTGAGAGTCTACCAGCACAGACAGCGGTACTTACAGGAGTCGGTATAAGCGCGGCTGACCCTCCTCATGGTGTTCAGATCGTAAAAGACGATACTCTTGTCAGAACCAACGGAAGCGACCAGATCTCCAGTCGGATGGACGCTCAGCGCCGTGGCAGGCCCGGCGTGCTCGGAGAACGATGCTACTTCACTGCCACTCTCAAATACCTTGACAGAGCCCTTGCTTGTGGCGAAAAGGATCTTGCTGCCTGTCCACACCGAGTCGAGGATCGGTTCGCTCACGGCGACCTGGCGCTCAACCTCATCCGCCCCCACTGAGTATATAGCTGCTTGACCGTCACGTCCACCAATGGCAGCGTAGTCTCCTTCGAGCGCGATAGAAGAGGCTTGGGAAACAGGAACTGATGTAGAGGCCACGGTGGCCAGGGCAGCAATCTCTTCCGAGGTGGCCCATCCTTCGGGTACTTGGCGCTTCTTGCGCCCCTTTGAAAGTCTGCGATACGTCAGCGAAAGGGTCACGTCGCGCTAGCTCTGGAGAAGCATACTCTTGGTGTTTGGCGTTGACCTTTTCAGCCAAATCGGCCGGGAGCCCTTCGGCAGAATCAATGGCCATGGCGTCGCCATTGGTCGCTCCGGCGGAGACACTGATCTTGGAAAGCGCCTCTCTGGCCTCGTCCCTCTCTCTCGTCAACCTCGCAATGACCCTGACTGCGGCATCGTGCTGGTAGAGAGCTGTCGCGAGCTCCTCTCGTGTTCGCGCAAGCTGTTCCTTTAGATTGAACGTCTCGAGGGCGAGGGCGTCCCACTCGTTTTGGAATGTCGCAAGCAGAGCCGGGATCGAGGTGAGCGTCGGGGGTCTGGGTCGAACAACATGCGACTGGGTGAGAGGGAGGAGGTCGTCGGTCGTAAGCGCTTCGCCGGTAATTGGCTCGGTGCCATTCTCTTCTATATATTTCTCAATCAGGCGTTTATCAAATACAGTGCCTGTTGGTCCTTAGTCGAACACTTTTGCAACTTGGAAGGCGCATCTGCTCACCCGATTTCTTCGAGGCAACAGGCTGCTGAGGAGCTTCTCCAGAGACTGAATGTCGCGTCAGCATTGTATTCAATGGCCTAAGATTATCAGTACCTACTTGCGCACAACATGTTGGGAGTTTTCGCGATGCAATGAGCTGTTTGACGTTTCGCGACGACTTTTCCAGCCCAAAACAAAACTTCCGCTTCGCTGCTTGCACCACCAGGCACACCGAGTGGATTCTGAGCTCTCAAGCACGGGCCATACTGTCACGTGCTGTTGCGCAGGTACCATTCATGCTTATCCGCGACTATCTTATCTCCCTATCGCCCCATGATATCACACCTCGGCTTCTCGACTTCACGGTATGGATATAGGTAGCTACACCAAAGGTACTTTGGGTAGCGGGTTATCGTATTCACCACCAAAATCTCAAAGCCTCTAACAGTCAATCCGTCCACAACGTCATAAGCCAAGAATGCCTTCCCTCCCCGATATCACAACGCTCAGCGGTCTTCCAGAAGAGGAGCAAACAAAGGTCTTCGACTTGTTATTTGAGCCAAGTACTGCCATTCACACACTTCTTCTCCCATCTCTTTCCGCTGCCTCGTTTAAATCCTACGACGAGTTTATCGCGCATAGCCAAAAGATATTCAAAGCACTCGCGGCCGACCCCTCTCGCAAGAAGGAACTGCACTCCATAATTGGATCGCATCCTCGTCTAGGAGCCAAGAAGGTCGAAAGCGCCCAGTCTGCCGCAGAGCAGGCGCAACTTCAGGCGACCGGCGATGCCAGTCAGCTGGCGGCCCTCAACAGCGAGTACGAACTGAGCTTCCCTGGGCTACGCTATGTTGTTTTTGTGAATGGCCGAGGAAGACCGGAGATTATGGAAGACATGCGCATCCGTATCGCGCGCGGCGATATTGCCCTCGAAGAGCTTGCTGCCGTTCATGTAAGTACCTACTAGAGCGGAATTCTACAATAGGAAGGCTAGCTGACGTTGTTGTAGGCCATGTGCGACATAGCCAGAGACCGCGCATCGAAGCTACTGGCTACTTCGTCTTGAGGCTACCCAGATTCAAGCCATGACAATCCGTGTACGAAGTCTCGACAGTAATCTTGACTCGCGCCGATGATGTCAAAGATATTTAAAGCTACCAGTATTTTTGCGCGATGTTCGTTTGTTGCTAGAGAAGCTTTGGTCCATGTCGCGCACCTCTAGGCAGTGTATCGTCCCTTATGTACGATGTCTATCTATACACTACACCGTCTAACACACATCGACCCGTCTACAACTTCGCGCTCTCCTCGAGCAGCTTCAGCAGCCTTCCCACACGCTCGGCCTCTCTGTTTCCGCTAATGACGGCGCCGGCAACGCTTCCACGGTTCTCCATTTCTGTATGCTCGCCCGCGAAGCCAAGACGGCCGTCCCAGACGGGCCTGCTCAGCTCCTTGAAGTCCAGTGGGCTGCGCTCTCCGTTCTCGGAGATGATGGACGGGGTGGTAGTGGCGCCTCGGGAGTATTCGTCGGTCAGCCAGTTGGTCAGCTTGGTCTCTGTCGGCTCAGGGGGCTGAGATGATGGCTGGAAGCGGACGACCAGGAACTTGTGAAGCGCAGCCGCGACATCCTTGGGATCGTGTCTGAGGAGGGCCGTAGCGGGGGTCTCAGAGAGATAAGTCAGGAGGGTGGGACTCGGTCCTGGTAGAGAAGGACTGGCAAAGTTGGCGGTGATCAAGGTGGAGGCCTCTAGGACCTCCTGAGGGGTCGAAGATTCGGTAATGGGTTTAGTAGAAGTTGGCAGAAAAGTGTAGGAGCCAGTGGTTTCGGCCTCGGGCCACCACGCCTCAGGGTACTGAAGCAGAAGCTTCTCCAGGACACCCACATGGGTGCCCTTGATTGCCTCTTGCAAACGGGGTGGCAGGGCAGGACTGAAGGTACTCTCAGGAAGAGTATTGAGGACTCCGAGAGGGATGGTGTTGATGGCTGTCTTTGCTGTGAACTTGTTGCCCTTTGTATCTGTGACGACTATGCCATTTTCGCTTTGGGAAATGTTGGAGATCTTGGTGCTGAGCTTCACCTTGACACCCATGGCCTTGGCATCCTCAACAACCTTGTTAACCAAGGCCTCGTAGCCTCCTTCGGGAGCAGCATCGGATCCTGCAAAGGATGTGGTGGTCTCCCATCCGGCCCACTTGAGCGAAGCCTTCTCCAACTTCAAACCTAGAGGGATCTCGAGAGAGCGCGCCAGGGCTGCAGCCAAATCCTGTTGAGAAGCGTTGGAGGCAAACAGCGTCGAGTTAGGCGCCAGCAGAGCTGATGCGAGAGAGGCGGATGGCGAAGGAGAAGGGTGAGGAAGCTTCAGAGAAGCCTGGGCAGTACCCAGCGATGAACGCAGGCTGTCAGCGCTGGCGCTTGGGAGACGACCTTTCTCATCATCAGTACATGAGTCCATCGTGATCAAGACGCGAGACAAACCGTTGGGGCCATAGATCACACCCTCAGCAGGCTTGGGCAAGTGAGCAGCCTGGAGCTTGTTGTTAGTTCTCTGCGTATGGCTTGCTGACTTCGTAGGCGATGTAAAAAAAAACTTACAACACCAAGGTCTTGAGCGAGGTATCTCGCAGGATTGCCCTCTTTGTAGCCATGGATCCAGCTACATCCGACATCGACCTTGACGTCGCCCTTGACCCAAGTGCTGGCACGTCCTCCGACTCTGTCTCTTGCCTCCAGCACAAGCACCTTCCGGCCGTTGCTGGCAAGCCCGCGAGCGGCAACAGCGCCAGACCAGCCAGCTCCGATAACAATGGTGTCAAGTACTTCCGACATGATGCTGCGAATAGACATATACGCAAAGTGTATCAGAAGAGTTGGTGGTAAAAGGAGAAAAGTAGGATTGTCAAAGGCGGTGATGACCGTATCGTTGCAGTCAATGCCAAACCATCAGGTGGTGAAGTGCTGGCTTCCGCGCTGTAAATTCCCAGAGGGCTAAATTATCCCCCGTTACCCCCACCATCACGCCAGGCCCCTCCTTCCCCACGGGAGGATCCCGGGGAGATGTCCGAACGGGCCGATCATCGGAACTGGTGGGGCTGCTGGGGTAGGTACCTACCTAATGGAATTACCTATTGGTTGAGTGGTGAGTTACTCTGAGTTGTGAGTGAATTTTGCGATATGGGATGAGACTTGGGCCAATGGATCGTTGGCCGTGATAACGCACCACACTTCAACTCCACACCTCTCCAGCAGCTCTCCGCGGAAGACGTTACGTCGCCGATGAAGCGGTGCTTACCAAGTGCTGCGAAAGACTCAGCTTATCATCCCACCACGTTCAACTCCGGTAAGATTTGGGGAGGCCTATACTAGTTACGGTGGACTCTGCTTGTGTCATAAGCGTTGCTGTCGTTTGTTTTGCTACGCTTGCGTATGTTGTCCTTCAGTCGAGTCTATGTATGACCTGATATCCATGGTTCGATGCCGGTTAGCCATGTCCACTTCGCACCAGGCCTCCAACGTCGGACTTATTTCGGTCGCCCATAACCCGCGCGGTGTCATCCCGTCTGGCGACGAGGAACCGCGTAGCCGAATCCCGAAGCCCAACGATCGGGGTTGGGTTTTCCTCGCCATCTTGTTTCCTGTTTTTTGTTTCTTTTATCCATCCTCATGCTTAGCTTGAAGTTCATCTGTCAACCCACGCTATCCCATCCAGCTCGTCAAGGTACTCCTCGTATGACCCATCATCTTCGTCTCGAGCGTTCGACGCTAACCCGCCGAATATGACTCCGAAATCCGAGTACACATCCTCCACATCGTCATCGTCAGCCCAGGCGTAGTGGCACTCCTCCTCAGTCATTGGAAACGCCACAGACCCATCATCTTCCATCTCTTCCAACAAAGTCTCGGAAGGAGTCGAGAGCGGCGATCGCGTAGGTTTCAAGCGCGGTGACTTTGGCAATAGTCTCGACGCTTGGGGTGTACCCGGAGTCGACAATCTTTCAAATTGAGTCGACGCGCTCCCTGGTGCTGGCGAACTGGATCCTCCAGGTCTCATCAGAAACACCCTCGGCGGCGGCTGCTTCTGCCTGGGGCACGCCAGCGCAGTTGATGGCGCAACAAACCGGGCGCCAGTCGCAAGCTGGGCTCCGTGGTGCACCACAGCGGCGTTTCTCGCCGCGACAGCTACGACGTGGTCTCCCCTATGCGATGCCTCGTTTCGGACGCGCAGACGGACTCTGTTGAGCACCGCCGCTCGAAGCATCACCGAACCCTCGCGATTCAGACCCAGCTTGCTTGGGTCCGGCGAGGTGGCCACTGCGGCGAGTTTGACGAACCTCCTGTCGCCGGAAGCGGCGCCGCCACGGTTGATGATGTGCGTTGCCGGCAGCGAAAATGGCTGGGACAGTCTGCTCGTGATGAGATGAAGCCTCAAGCGACGCTTCTTGGAGCTCAGGGCTGCCGTGTGCGGTCCGTCAACGTCTGACTCGGCTCTTCGTCGCTTGTCGAGCTTCAGAGGTGTCTGTTTCCGGGGGAGCTCAAAAGTATACTTTTGATGGCCTCCTGTGAGAGTAGATGATGTATCCGTACGGCTGTCGGATGGACAGCAAGCCGGGCGTCCTAGCGGTTTGGTTGTAGGTGAGTTTGCCAGACACTCTAGACGTTGCCGGAGTCGTTCGTCTTTGCTTTCTATACCAGGCTTGTGCGTCGGCTTGGAAGGACAATCTGCATGGTGCCTCGAACACTGCCGGGGCTTGAATGCCGAGCGGACATCGCTGCTGACGCCCACGATGGCGCTCTCTTTGCATCCAGACTGCTCAAAGCGCCACGATTTGAACGGCACCAAGGTATTACGGTTCAGAGTACCGACTTGCAGAACCATCGTTCGATACAGGTCGTTTCTTCAGATTTCTTGCGGCTGGCCGCTCGGACGGCCTAGAATTTTTTGACTCCTGCTTTGAGCTGGCTGGCGAAGAATCAAGCCGTTTACACTTGATCCATGACCTATGCTACTCCCCTCGTTACTGCTTCACCTCTCGTCCGCAGGCGGCAGGAATGAGAGGCAGCTGATTAAAGATCGACGCTGCGGGATTTGTGTATCGACAAGCAAATATGGCACCCTGATCTTCGATATAAAGACCTGTACTGCGGGAAGTGTGGGCTGCGGTGGGGAGAGTGGGAAAAGGGAAAAGGTAAAGCCTAGGTTGTGTCATGGCTAGAAGACAGGCACGAGACCCCGTCATATAGTCATTGCACCATATATCTCACTCCGAGAGGCACAGCACGCGTGTGGAGAGAGAAAGAGAGCGGAGAGGAGAGGACAGCAGCAATGGTCTGCACAACCCAAAGGGACGGAACTGCCCATGAGAAACATGACCAGCGTGTCCACACCCTCCTCTCCTTAGTATGATCTGGGGAACGGCTGTGCGACAGCTACATATTCACCGTCCACGTAGACCAGGCTAAACATACGCAGTAGCGTACGGGTATGGTCGAAGGCTGACTGGTGTGTGGAGAGGGATGGACAGGCAAGGGTAGGGGTCGCGGAGGTAGGATTGAAAAGACCTGGGGTAAGAAAACACCGACATGGACTGAATGAGATGGTCGGGATGCGCCGGTTCCCCCGGTCATGCACCAGCCCAACACCCCCGGTCTGGGGTCGGGGAACACAATGTGACTTGAGCGGGAAATCAGGGCTTCTTTTTTTCAGCTCACAAGCATTAGATGTGCGTCAAGTCGTGGTCCAATCAATCTGCGCAGCATTCGTTGCCTGACAGACGCAAATAGCAGACAGAGAAGAAGTAGAGAAGCAGAGAAGAAGAGGCTTATCTTCATTTGCTCTGCCCCTCTCGCACAATTATGAAGTGAAGCGAAGTTGCGTCTGGGTCATGAATGACACTGGCCGTTTGAAGCCATTTCTCGGGTGTTCGTCTGAGAGGCATACAAGGGAGGCAGAAACATGGTTCTTCTGCACCCCAGACCGGGAGCATTCATCCGCGTCCGGACTCAAGGCGATACGACGACTCGTGCCACGCATTGCTTCTGGGCGGGAGCCAAGCTCAGTAGCAAATAGGAAGCTCCGGGGGGAAGCTGCTCCAGTCATCGTGCAGGCACTTCAAGAGATGATCTCGGGCTTAGGCAAGGCAGCAAGCACCGTCAACGACACGCAAAAAGCCTACGCAAGTATAACCGAGAAGAACATTTGCCACTCAGCGCGGCCTTGCTCCCTTCAAACATTGCCTTCCTCTGAATACAGACTGTGTAAGTGAGCATCTCCGGTGTTGGAAAACAACACTTCTCCAACTTCTCCGGCAGCGCTACTGCTATGTACATACCTCGGCAGGAGAGACATTGGGCATCTCTTTTTCGCCCGTGGCTTGGGTCATCCGCCCTGCTAGATTTTCTGCCCTCCTCATCTGACCCATGCCAATTTAAGCATCAATAAGCAAATCTGAAGCGCAATTCTCGGTTCTGTCGTCTGTTTCAAGGTGTATACTTGGCAGAATGTCCGTGGTCGGCACTTCTTCGAGGTCTCGATTCCCGATGACTGATCAGCAATGTGTTGTCGTCAGCAGGAACTAAACGGCAGCGATCTGCTTGTTTGCTCCAACTGGCAACATAACCGCTCGATCTCATCGCGAATACTATGTACCGAGATGCAAAAGAGGCATTCGGGATGCAACCGCACATACGAAGTGCGCCGCAGGACAGCTCGCGTGTCACACCAAGCATCCCATTTGCTGCGTTTGTTCGTGGAGACGGAGCTAGGTATCCAAGGCCTTCGCACCCGGTTGCTGTCCTACCATCATGCTCGTATGCCCGGTCTATCACTACGGGGTGCATGATGCAGTGTTCTTTCTGGTCCAACAGAATTGTTCCGAGACCGCTCATCATCACCGCCGCCCACCATCCTCCATTCTCTCGCACATTTGTGAGACATGTGGAGCTGAAATGAGGGACACAGGCGAGACGAGGGACTTCTCCATGCGGGGAGCCCAGAATGGCTTCGTGTTGTCCTTCACTAGCCTGCCTACGGATAACCCGTAGAGTAGTGCTTGTGTTTGGGTTGCACCTTTGAGTTGCAGTTGAGAATTCGGCCGCTAGTCAGCAAAAGAAGGGTCACGCGCGACTTGGTGGAACTATTCTCGTTGCCGGTGAACGATGTAAGCTAGTTAGGAGAGTGAGAGTTGGGCAATTGACTTCCGAGACGATTGGGCGAAGATCTCAAGAGGCGCTGAATGGGATCCAGTTCCCAGCAATAGTATCGCTGGACCAGGGCCCTGGTGACTTGGACAATACGGGTGCCAGGGGAGCTCTGCAAAGCACTCGGTCAACTACCTATTCCTTATTGACCACGATCACCATTAGCCCAGATGCAGACCCAATAGTCTGGAACGCCTGCATTTTCCTCAGGCGAACTTCCTTTTCCAGTCTTCCCTGCGCTCTGTTCTCTTGCAACTACCTTGGACAGTTAGCCACTTGCCTAGAACTATCATCTTGCTCCGGTGCCATCAGTTCTCAGCTGCAGGCTGAAGCCAGAGAACAACCCAGACTGCGAGCACAGCTTAGGGTGACAGACTCAGCCAACAACTGTTCGTCCGATTCCTGTGCTGCGCAAAAGTTCTGCCAGCTCCAAGAGGACCAGTGGCTAAGGTTAGCAACGGCTTTGGCCTCCAGGGGTCGTGGATCAGGACAAGGATGCGGTAGCCAACTCTGTCAGAGCGCCCGACACCTGAATGATGGCGCCTCTTTGAAGCTGTTTCTATGCAGCTGTACTGAGTAAGGTTCTAGTCATCTTCTTCGCATCATCCACTTAGCCTGGCCGACTCTACACGGCCCATCTTCCCGAATTCAACACCGGAACCCGGCGTATTCACATCGCACCGACGACGGCCGTGCACTGGGGAATACACGAAGCATGGCCCGAAACCACCAAGAGGGGGGAGAGACAGCGTGCGACAATTCCCCATGAAACCACCTTGTCGAACATACATAGTATATCCATCCATACCCTATCTCCACAGCTGGATCATCCCTTCTCGGGCTACAAGTAGATTCCCCTCACATGGATGCCTCGGCTGCTCCGCACCGAAGTTTGGAGAATGACCTCCGGCGCGCACGGCCACGGCCACGGCCCCGCCACTGCCCACCTCGTCCCGAGGTTCATCATCAAGCTCTTCGTCTGCTTCTCCTTTAGTCTTTTGCTCGTCTCAATCCGTGTCAGAAATAGTTGGGCGACGTAGATCTCACGGAAGCTTATCTCTCCCATCCCTTCATCTTTTTCAGAGCAACCAAAGGTAACGGCTTGACTTCATCTCATAAGCGTGTGTGTATCCCTCGACTGACCTCATCGTTGACGAACTAGTTCTATTTGGCTTCTTGACTTCCTCTGGCTTTCTGCCTCGAACACGAACGCAATTCCCTTTCGCAATGTCCAAGCTCCTTTTCCAAAACGTCATGGCTCTCGCTCCAATGCCTCCACCGTCGAGCCAACCTTCACCCAGCGACACTGCAGTTAGGAGGTACATGAGCTTATGGCCAGCTTGGGTCCCAGGCTCTGAGCTTGTGGGAGGAAAGGGCCGGGGATCCAAAGCCGATCCAAGAGCTGCCTATGGCGGTCACGTCTACTGCCAGGCGCCATTGGCAGCCTGTCGCGCAGTACAAGAAGAGGAGCCTGCCGGTGCAGGCTCAGAATCGGGTGTCTTTGGCTTGCATGTGAGCAATCAGCTTTGAAGAAAGGAAGTGGTGAGGGGGGCAAAATTGGCTAACTCCGCGAGAAGAGCATCCAAGGCTGCTTTTCGGCTGCAGCGAGAGCTAACCGTCCACTCGTATACGAAGTTTCCAACCTGTCGACCAGTCGGACGTTTTGCTCGCGGCTGGTGACAGTGCGACAGCCCAAGGAAGCGAGCAAACGAATCGAAGAGGACGACTTCATTCTCGAAGACGCCGAGGGAGAGCTTGGCGACGTTTGTTTCAGCTGTATATGCACCTTCAAACGGCCAGAGGAAGCGAGGGTCAGCTCGCAAGGAACGCCGCCACAAGAAAGATTCGCGGAGATCCTCAAGACCAAGTCTCCCATGGACTGGCCTCACGCGCCCGCTGTAGACTTGGAGGAAATCAAGGCCATGTTTCCAGAGGTCGGCGGCGGACAATTCCCCATTGTCGACATGCACAAGGTCGACTTGACGTCTTACAACGAAGGGAAGCCGGTTACGGAAAAGAGAGAGCTGGTATACTACCGACTCAAGGGCCCTCTGCCGGCCGACGACCCGAATTCGCATGTTCTCGTGCACGCCTTCGAATCAGACCGGAATGGATTGCTGATGGCTGGCAACCACATTGGACTTGGCTGGAGTCTGGGTATAGCAGCAAGTCTGACGTATGCGTTTGTGGTTCACGTCAACGTGGACGAAGCCATCATGAGGGATCCCAAGGGACCAGATGACGGCTGGTGGATACAGGAGGTCTCCTTTCCTCGAGCTGGTCAGGGGCGTGGTGCACTCATTTGTAAGATGTGGAGTCCTTCGGGTGTTCATGTAGCCACTGGCTACCAGGACGGTATTATTAGAGAGCGCAAGGTGGAAAAGGAGAGGCTGTAAAGATGGGTGGGGGTTTTATACCAGCTTCAGATGTTGTAGACATACCCTTAGATAGATTTCTATGGTTGCCTATAGATGATGTTGGATCTGGTGAGGAAAGATTCAGCACAACACAACATCACTCTCAGCCATGGGAAGAGCTTATTATTATATTAGTTCGATCATTTTATGTAGTATATAGCTAGCTATATACTCGATCTTTGAAGAAATAGATGAGACAAACTGCTTTTTCTCTTGTTTCTAAGAGAATTAAGATATTCTGGTTCAGTTTATTGCAACTTTGTCGTGAGGCAAAGACTTGCGCTTTGCTGTTCTTATTGCATCTCACTTCCTACACTCAAAGGATTCTTAATGTCTTCTTGCGCTATAGAGAATTCTACTTTTCTTAAATTATCAACCCTGCTATCCAAATTCTGTAACTAATATCATGGGATTAGAGTATTGATTTGGTTATTTGTGTGCCTGAGAGCTCTGTCATCTTGCACTCATTGTACCTTCCCTCGAAGTTGAGAAAAGTGAATACCTTACCATCTTATCTTACTCACGACACCATATTGCTTGCTGGATCATTCGCACCTTCCTTTGGCTTATTTCAACACACTAACCACCTACCTACATCTCCCGAGGACGTTCTTCACACAGTTTTATATTTACATACAGCACATACTTCTTAGGTGAATGTCGCTGTGAGCTTACTGCCATCATTTCACCTTTTGAATGATATGCTACTCACCTTTCAATTTCTCCCTCTGAAAAAACAAATCCGCAGCTTACCTGCCACGTTGAGAAGCCCTCTTTCCCCTTCGCGCCTTCTGTTTGTGGGTGTTTCCTATTTGGCTTAGGAATCTTAACTCTCATACAGTCACATTACCTTCCAATATACCAACATTCACTCATCAGTGAATCTCAACTCGGATCAGAAGCTTGTATTGAACGCAGCTTCACTACACCAGTAGCCACTTATCTTTTAGCTAGTCTCATACCGTACCAGGTACCTCAGCAAAGACCGGCGTCTGCCCGTTACCACCAAGCTTAGGGCTTCGAGGTATTCTGGAACAATTTGGTACTCTCTGAAGCATTTGAGCTGACATCATCTGGCAGAATAGCACTCCTATCGATCTTCACGATGCAGTCGTCTCCCGATCACCCCAACGCGGCTCTTCAGCTGTCGAGACTTTCCACATCTATCGCAGAGCTGCATAGAGCCATTCGAACGGCTGAAGCCGAGGCTGACCAGATTGAAACCAAGATTGCTTACAAGGACGCCGAGATTGACGACCTCATCTCGGACAAGATCAGTCACAACGGCTGCACCAAGGGCTATGAAAAAGTCATTCGAAGAGCAAAGGGCCAGAGAGAGAAGCTCTCAGATGCTCTCGAGAGCAAGAGAGACGAGATCGCCAACCTCAAAATTAAAAAGGAGAGGAGGCAGGCCAGGCTTTCCGCCATCCCTCCTGTGGAGTCCACCAACGCTCCTGATCCTCGGGACAACGAGCAGGCGGCTGCCCTCCTCGAAATCACCCACACACCCTGGAGTCGTGTTTTCGTTGCCAGCAGAGACGGTCAAACTTTCATCAGCCCAGCTATGCTTCACGGCGTTCCCACTGAACCCATAACCGAAAATGGCGAGTATTGGGAGCAGACTTGGACCAAATTCGACGACGCAATCAACACAGAGCGCCTACGCCAGCAGTACGAGCAAGACGTTGACGAGTGGCGCCAGCGACGACAGGTAGGCCTGCCCACAGCTCAAGAGGAGGCAGAGTTTGCCAAGAAGGAGTACAGAAACCGTCGCTTCACGACAGAGGCCAAAGCCGCCAAGAGGTGGTTCTGCCCAGGAACGACGTTGCACCCCAACCAAATGATGGCGAAGCAGTATCTCCCCGAAAGGGGTTTGTGCCAGTCGTACATCATCTACCAGATATGCAACCTGCTCAGTCGCCTCCACGCCCTCCATGAGCGAGGCGAGCTGACAATGCAGCCCATATATTTCCTCCTCTGGCGTATGAGTGTTACTTTCGACCGCATGCCATCAACTGGACCCAGGTCCTTCTACAAGTCCATTGTCGACCAAGATCATCCTTCGTTCGACCCCGTCCTCCGTCAAGCCATCCTGAGAGGAGCGCAGCACATGAACAGCTTCAACTCTTACGGCCCCAGGCTTGTGGATAGTGCCGCTCGATCGCAGACACTGACCCCCTCATCCACGCAAGCTGCGGACCGTGATAAAGTGAGCCAAACGCAAGTCCGACGGCAGCCTTGGGAAGTCATTGCCGATTCCGATATCTCGACATCAGCAGCGGACAATGGCAAAAAGGCCAGCTTGGAGACGATGTCAGATGAGTCGCAGCTTACCAAGAAGCGTCGGGTATGGAACATTTCACCCAGTCCTGCGGAGCGCAAGAAGAAAAGAGCATCGAATGTCTTCACTCGGCAGCGTCGTATGGATGACAACGACTCGCCTTCAACCAACGACGTTGTGCAGCCTTCGTCTCGTGCGGTCGAGCAAATGCTTTTCCGTCCTGAGGTCCCAGTTCAGAGCACGCAGCAGCATGGCGGATCTGCAGGTGTCGTTACTGCCCGGCCCAGCTCTGATCAGCAGGTTTCGGCCACAGTTCACAGCCCCAACGAGTTTGCGCCATCCCTGAGAGCTAGGGAGATTGCTGACAGGGAAGCATCGCACCAAAAGTGCCGGGAGCTAATCAGGAAATACGGAGGCAAAAAGGCCGAGGAAGCGATTAAAGATGTCGCTCTGGAGGACGGCACCGCGTACTTCATCCCGGTAGGCGAGAGTGATAACGAAGAAGACAAGGTAGCCGACTCGAAAGCTACTGCAAAGCGCGAGATTGAACGTCCGCCTTTCCCCTGGAAGTACGGTAAGGTGTCACATGGCTTCATCTTCAACGATTGAGTGCTTGCTGTCGCTCCGCATTGAGCGTATGACACTGCCTCATATATCCCATCGATAGCAGAAGCGACTGAGGGAGCATTGGACATGAATATTGACTTGGGACAACGCAACGCAGAAAAGAACAGGAGGTGCGTGCCAGGGAAAATGCACCTTCACATCCTTGAATGTAGGGTAGAATCAAAAGAAATGGAGTTAATCAGATATGAATATGCTGATCAACTGCATGCATCTTGGTGAAGTGACGATGGTCTGTCTGTAATGTCACCGTTCTCATTTGGCAGCTAACAGTCACGTGAGCTTTCCTTTCGCTTACGTACCCGGTTACGGCAATCTGGTTGGTCAGTGCTACCCCTAGTGTCTCCGTAGCTTACCCGAGCAGTCGCAGCGCCTGAATCATCAAAGCATCAAATCAGGCCATCGACAAATCCCTCTCTCTTTGCACTCCCATTGCCCCGACGTCACAACAAACGAAGACACCTCTCCCCTCAGAACAGCCGCCGCTATGTTCTTGCAACGCTCCGCCATTGCCGTCGCCCGCCGGGCCGCCGTCGCTCCTCTCGCTAGACGCACCTTCGCGACCAGCATGATCCGCCGTACGAGACCCAATTGAGCCTGACTCCTCCCAAATCCCGAAAAAAATAACGAGAGAGAGTCGTGAATTCGGGCCCCACGCTATTTCAAGACTTCACAGCAACGCTGACCAGCGCGATACCAAACAGGCGACGCCAGCTCTAGCTCTACCCCCGCCAAGAGCTACAAGACCCTTTCCGGTACGTTCAATTGAGTCGAAAATTCACACCGTTTCTCGGCCGGCGCGGATTTCTGGGGACGCTTCGTTCCGCCGCTACGAAGCAATCCGACGACATCCCTTCCGACCGCGTCGTACGACAACCGCCACCATCGCCACCACCGATCGAGAAGACACGTTCATGCAGGTCATGGAGGCTAATCATTTCCAATTGCTGCAATCAGAGATCAAGGCCGAGGATGACCTGCTCGCCCCTGGTGCCAAGGCCGGTCAGGTCCCTACCGACCTTGAGCAGTCCACTGGTCTCGAGCGTCTCGAGATTCTCGGAAAGATGGAGGGCGTCGACATTTTCGACATGCGCCCCCTCGATGCCTCTCGCAAGGGTATGCGACCGATTCTCCTCCACGACGACGGACAACGTCAAATGTCTAATCCGCATGCTCAGGAACCATGGAGAACCCCATTCTTGTCCGCTCTGCCGGTGAGGAGCAGTACCTCGGTTGCACCGGTGTTCCCGCCGACTCTCACGTCACCATCTGGCTCACCGTATGTCCATC
This sequence comes from Colletotrichum trifolii, assembly GCA_004367215.1. Lineage (NCBI taxonomy): Eukaryota > Fungi > Ascomycota > Sordariomycetes > Glomerellales > Glomerellaceae > Colletotrichum > Colletotrichum trifolii. The sequence continues at coordinate 24,308 of RYZW01000229.1, read as the reverse complement.
CTTTGCTGTTCACCCGGGCCACGGCAGAGGCACGCGAGCTGACAATGGCCCTCTCAGATCTCCCGCGACCGCCCCCACGAGCGCTGCCCCGAGTGCGGCTCCGTCTACAAGATGGAGTACGTCGGCCCTACCGAAGACGCTCACCACCACGACCACCACCACGGCCCCGAGTACCCCGAGCCCAAGAGCTTCGCCGACTTCATCAAGCCCGAGTACCGCTACCAATAGATGCTTCTTCGCGATTTGGCGACGGGTGCTGTTGTATCGAGGAGACTGGGGGCGAGACGGCATCGGGGTTGCTTTGGAGCGGTTGAGCATTACTGATGTGTAGATTACCTTGTGGCTGTATAGAACTTTTTCTCTCGCCTGCTTGTTGATGTAACGCCGGCGTGGCCCCTTAATTTAAAGAGATGTTACTGTTTGAGAAGCAGTGTTGCGAGCTCGTATCCAGTAGGAGCGTCTCCAAATTCCATGGTCTTGCGGTTGCGCCGCGGTACGCTTTGGTGCCTCATTCTGGCTCGTCGAAGCTCAGCTTGATCTTCTTGCCCTTCCTTTTCCCGGCTTTTTTCTTGGAACCACCCTCTTCCTTGGCCTCTTTCTCTTTCGATTCGCCGTCCTCGCCGTCCTCGATACCCTCCCCGATGACCTTGCCAGCTTTCCTCTTCTTGCTCCCACCGATACCCGCCAGTTTTTCCGCGTCCCTCTTGTCCTCGTTTGCATCGGCCCGTCTCTCCTCGCCGTCCTCCTTCACCGCCTGACTCTCCTCGACAGCCCCGTCCTTGTCGACGCGCACATCGACGACGTTTCCCTCATCGTCGACGACGAGCGGCGCGTCCTCGGCCTCTTCGCTGGCGGAGCGCTTCTTGCCCGCCCGTCGGCGCTTCGAGAGGATCGGGTCCGGGTCCGCCGAGTTCCCTGCGGCTTGCGCGTGGAGAGCGCGCAGGAACGGGGGGATGTTTGTGTCGTAGGAGAGGTTTTTGGCCGTGATTTTGTCCGACATTGCGGCGGAGGCGCCCGGGGGGGGGTCGCGTCTACCTCGGATTGAGTTGTACTTTCGAGCTGTGTTTGCGACAAAGGTGGCTGGCGTAGCTTCTGACGAGTGTGAGGTAGACTCTGTATGTAACACCCTAACACAGATGATGCCGTGGTTCTCGTACCCGCAGTATGCCGAATTTCTTTACGAAAGTCGAGGGTATGTTGTCGGGTGGAAACCAGAGTTTGCCTGCTCTGTACCTACCTGGTTCGATGCTGCAAAGCGTCCAGGTCGGAGGGTCGGAGGGGAGAGGCTGTTTAGTGGGTTGCGAGTGGCTTTAGCGCGCAACCCGTGTCGCTTAGCGCCCTGTCGACGCCGCAGCGCATCGGCCTGTGGCAAAGCTACAGCGGACTCCGCTAACTGCCGTGGTCCAGTGACCAGCCCTGTGACTGAGGTGGTGTACGGGTTCCGAGCTTGGACTCACGACAACCTCTTCTTCGTCTTGACTTCGACGTCGCCACCTGCTCGTCTACCACCTCACGACAGCTCAACAACAATGCATCGCCACGGTTCGTAGTAGTATAACTAGCGTTGTACTAGCGTTGTACGGTTTGTTCGACTACTCCAACGGACGATTCGCGGATCGCGTATCACGGATTACATCATTACACAAATACCTCACGGAACGAACGAGTTGTTGAACTGATTTGATTCTGAACTGACCTCCAAATTCGAAGGTATCGACCGTCCTAATGACCAATGACCATGGTATCTAACTGGAAAACCCTGAGTAAAAGCAAGCGGTTTCATGTAGGTCCCAGCCAATTCACATGGCCGCCTCCAACGCCCGAGGCCAACGTGGCCACTCCAACTCCGAAGCCATGCGTTTTTATGTGTGCAAAGAAGACACCAGATTCCAGAGACCGATGTCATGTCTTTTTTAGTTTCCGTTTGCAGAGGGAAAATTCAACGACAGAGTTCGAAGAACCCGTTGTACTTAGATGATCTGCTCAACGAACTGCGGACCAGTGTTCTCACCAGGCGTCGCGGTCTGGAGCGAGGCAACGGCAGCTGGGTTGAGGACGCCATCCTCGCCGCGGGCAAAGGCGACAATAGTCGAAGGACCGTCCTGGTTGCCAACGAACAGCGTCTTCTCGTCCTTGGACAGGCTGAAGTGGCGGGGGATGAGACCACCCGAGGAGACGGCGTGGGCGAACTCGAGCTCGATGCCTCCAGTGGCGGCCTTGCAGGGCGAACCACCAGCGGCGGCAACCTGCTTGACCTTGAAGTGGGCGAGCGAGTCAGTCTCGTTGCCAGTCAGGCGGTTGGAGACGTAAATGTCCTTGGCGTTGGACGACACAATGATCTCTCCAGCGGCAGCGGTGCTAGCGTTGACGGGAGGGAACGCGGCGCCAAAGGTGCTCAGGCCCTGGGCATGGGTGAGCTCGATACCAGTCTCGGTGTAGGCAGCCTTGAAGACCTCGACGGTGTTGAGGATCTCGCAGACGACGATGTAATGGGTGGCCTTGTCGGCCTTGGGAGGATACCAGACGCCGTGGCGAGGGCCGCAGCCGCTGTTGGGGACGACGTTGCTGTTGGAGATGGTGTAGGCATCGTCCTGGGCGTCGATGATGAGGACGCGGTCGCTACCGAGGTCGTTGACAGCGAAGAAGCGGCCGGAAGGGTCGAGGATGGCCTGGTGAGCGCGATTGCCAGACTGGCCGCGGTCGGCGTTGGGGCCGAGAGGGTCGCTGGACTGGAGCTGCTTCAGGAGCTTGAGCTCGGTAGGGGAGGAGACATCCCAGATGTCAATACCACCAGTGCCGCTGACATGTGGTTAGCTGGGCAATCACGGGCTTGGAACCTCGAAGAACTTACTAGGAAGCACCAACAAGGCGGGTTTGGTCCTTGTTGAAGGCCAGGGACACAACTCCAGCATTGCCATTGGCCGTGGTGACGACCTCCAGGCTATTGGAGGCAGTGTCGAACTGGAAGGATGTCAGCATAAAGAGGATTTTTGGATGAGGAGAGCCATGTCTAAGCTTACCTTGAGCAGGGCAGTGGCGTTTGCATTCTCATCAACAGTGTAGATGAGGTTAGGCTGCTTGAAGGCCATCCAGCTGGGGGCTGAAGAAGCATCAGTGTTCTTGGCAACAACACTGAAGCTCTTGCCATCGTATTCAGCAATGGAGACAGTGCCAGAGTTGCCGATCAGGATCTTGGCAGAGCCAGCAGTCGAGTTCTGCTGTCTGCCAATGACGGCAGCAGAAGCGGCAGTAGCCGAGAGAAGGATGGGAATGAAACGCATCGTGAACGGAGTATGGGTATGGTAATTGGGTATGGCAAAACAAAAGGTGCCTTAAACGACTTAAGAACTTGTTTTGCTTGGAGTAGATGGGTTTTGAGCGGGGTTTTGAAGGTGGGAATGAATTTGATGAGTAAGTTGGTGTGAAAGAAGGAATTTGTTGGTGAGTGAATGAGAGAAGACTGGTGAGAGTTACAAGTTGCGAATAATTTGAAAGGTAGGAGGGAGGTGGGAGGTGGGAGATTCGGCAGTCTGTCAGTCACAGGCAGAAGGCAGGAGCAGTGGTCGGCCTAGGTGGTGATGCAAGGAAAGAGCAATCGTCAGGCGGGTTCCTGCCAAATCTGGAAGGGCAGTTGCTCAAGAGCTTAAAGGAGCTTGATTTTAAGCTTAGGTGAGTGAATGATGCAGATGTAAAGCAAAAATAAAAAACAAAATACTCCATCCAAAGGTATTCAAGCAAGAGGTAAAGCCAATCTTATAACTAGACAAGACACACAAACCCTGAGTGGGCTGCATGCCATTGACTCTATTGTGAATCCGCGTGGTCCAATGCAATCCTCGATCCTAGCCCGCTTGCCTGGCCTGGCGTTGGCTTTCACTACCTACTCATACCTTACACCCCAGCCAGGGCTGAGCAAAGGGATGGGATGACAAGCTGGGCAGTCACCAAACTTCACAAAGCCCCCCTTTGCCTGCGCCTACCCAGACCCCACAGACTGAATCCTAATCCTTTGGGTTGTATCTGTAGGTCCTTCTGGAACAGGCCACAGTTCAAGAGAATCTACCCCCTCAAAGGTGCAGAGAGGCAAGGGAGGTCTGAGGAACGACTACAGAAGAGACAACGATTGGCGGGCAAGATCTCGGTACGCCAGAGTCGGCGCTCTCGTTGGTCCAGGTGTTCCACAAAGGCCTACGGATCGTAGCGAAGAGGAGAACCCGACGAAGGGGAGAACCCAACGAAGAAAATACAGGCTTCTCTTGTTGCATCTACAGCAGATGCTAGGCGGCGCCTATTGACCCAGCCTTTGGTCCTTGGCAGGCAGGGCTCCGACATGTTTGTCGCTGCTCCTCATTACACTTCAAACTCGGTAGACGCAGGTAAGCTAGGACGACGTCAGGGTCGGACTGACTCTCGTCTACCCCATTCGAGTCCGAGGGCCCGTCTCGCTGGATCCTGTCATACCATAGCCTCATCCAGAGCAAGCCGCGTTTGTTTTGCTCAGCTTGGCCGAACAAACGAGAGGTCATCACTCGCAGCAGGTTCAGTCAACAGCTAGACAATTACCATGTCCCAGACCAGCTGGCTGCAGCCTGACTGAAAGTGACGCTGTTCTGTCCAGGCAAACACCTTGTGTTGAGGTGATACACAATACTCTTGAAACAGGGGAGACCAACATGCCAAATTGCTATGCAGGAGAATCGCGAAGGGACGTCGCCCGCCGTCATTCATGGCCTCCAGTTGGCCGCCTGGGTTAGAGGGCTGAGCTGTGCCATGTTTCGAAACACGTCCACCCGCCGTGCGTCTAATTCTTGGCCTTGATGGGATTGGATGGGAAACATTCCGACCACAGTCAGCGACTATCCCAAAAGCGCACATGCAGCGCGTCTGATGTGTATGCTTACCTTGGCTTGCTTGGGTACGCTGGCCATCTCAGATGGGCCGGCTACTTCGCGCGCTCCATTATTGGATACACAGTAACAACAACATTCTGCATTTCCATGCCATGAGACTGACTCGAATGCCTGTCGACAGTGGATGACACTTCAGCTCGCAGCCTATGTATCCATTACGGAGTCCTCACCGGCACTTCCGCTACGTACTGTCTGTCGCCTCCAACTTTGGCGGCTGGCACGTTCCCTGGTGCCCGTCTGCTATTCTCGGTGTGGCTGCGCTTCCATTACCAACCATACTACGTAGCCAACCAACTGACCACGGCACCACACCACACCAGGCTTCAGACATCAGTATCCGTAAAGATTGGGATTCCGGATTTCCATTAGGTTAAGATGGGATGCTCATCCACGAGGGAAGCCGTCCGGCCAGGCTCAGCACTAACACGCAGGGAACGCTCACGAGAACTGAAGCGAACCAGAATCCGACCAATCGCCCCACCGTCGCCGAACCGCCTGTGACACGCCGCATACCGGCGTGAACCTCGAGGCCGTATCGACTGCGAGTGCTTGGGCTGACGATCAGAGTTCCGAGATTCGTGTGTCACAGATCTTCCACCATGTCACTCTCATTTGTGCCGCTATAAGTCATTCAGTTGACAGAATGCAGCTCGCCTACTCAAATCCCTCCTGACTGATAGGCATATGAGTTTCGACTACGAAGATAATTTATTGACAAGCTCAGTGTGGGCAATCAAGATTATGACACCAAGCAAGGTATTCTCGCATTTCTCCACCGCAAGGGTTTCTCTCGAATTTTCGTCCTGCGCAAAGTCCTCCGTTGTCAACCACTCACCTCAGTCACCTCTGTCACCTCTGTCACCTCTGTCACCTCTGTCACCTCTGTCACCTCTGTCACCTTTGTCACTAGTCTTCCTCCAGTGAACATTACCAAAACCAGTCCATCATTGCCACATCGGAAGACGGTCTTGCCCACCTAGTCCCCCTCGTCTCTCGCAAAGTCTCCCAACTTCACCTTCCAATATCCTCCCTCTAGATGCTATGCCCTACAGCATCCCCTTCAACGACTATCTCCGGTATCCCAATCCCGACTCGAACCTCCCGATACCGGACGAAACGGCGTCGACGAATTTGCTCGACATGGTTGGCTTGGCGAGACATGCTGCCATGTCCGCATAATCGTGAAATTTGCCGTACCTCGTCACCAGATTTGCATGTCCACCATCTGGAAAGACATTCGGCATCTTCTTCAGGTTCCGGAAGAGGACCACGCAAGTGATGCCCGATTTCGGCGCGTGGTGGGTTGCAGCGATACCCCAGCCGCCTGACGCACCATAGAGGGCGTAACTTTTGATGCTGATCATTGAAGGTCGTCTTCGTCGGTTATGTGACTCTTTCAGTTGGTTGACAGAGACTCGTAAATGCGTCACATCACTCGATCCTGGTGATGCTGGCCGGCTATACATGCTTAGAGTAACTGCGAGTCTACAGCTTATATCCCATCTACCACAATTCTTCGTAGCCCTGGACACGCCGCATTGCCTCTCGCTGGACCAGCGCAGCCCCGTACCCATACCAGAGAATCATCATCTACATCGACAGTCGGATAGATGAGTTCCCCGTGCGAGGTTGGCCAACACTTGACCCCTGTTCGACAAGTATACCCCAGATGTGTCGCGGCGAGGGGCCCCTGTCGGGATTGAAATGGCTGTATGGAGATGGATGCTGTTGACAGTGCCTCGACGGCTTGACTCACGTCGCCGACGCTCTGAAAATGAATTTGTTACGCGGAAAGCAACGTCGTCATTCAATGTGTCTTCAAGCTCGGCAAATCCACGTGCAGTAAACGTCTTCCCGAAATTTCTCCTCTGACATGGTGCCTTGTCTCGAATGCAGCGGCATTCTCTTCTCTCGTCAGGTTACACCGCAAGTGCAGGCTGCAGCCTGCATCGACGCCCCGGACTTCCAAGAAAACTAAGGTAGGGACCATGCGAATATTGCTTCTTCTCTGCAGTCACATAGAGCGCGGACGTGGCTTGCATACGTCCAGTCGGTAGTTCTTTACACAGCATATATGAGTGTTGAAACAAAGTCGCAATGGCCTCCCAGAGGTGACGAATGGGTGACTGCTTAATCAGAATGAGAAAGGAGGGCAAGCGCCATTACCTCGATACTATATGGAATGTTCCGCGAGAACCAAATACACTCATTACATACAAGAAGCTCTCAACCAAAATGCCGGTTAATATTCACGTTATCCATTGAATCTATAAGCCCCAAACAAAAAACCTTCGCCTATACGACTTATACCCAGAAAGCTGCAACGCCGGCGACCAGCGCAGCGAAGGCACTGGCCCCAGCCATGGACTCGTGGCGCACGCCGAAAGACGTGCCACTGCCGGAAGAGCCACTGCTGCCACTGTTGCAGTCTTGAGAGAAACCGCTGTTGCCGCAACCTGAGCTGCCGCTGGAGCCGGAACCAGAGTCCGAGTCGCCCGAGCCGGAGCCGGAGCCGGACCCAGAGCCGGACCCAGAGCCGGACCCAGAGTCCGATCCCGATCCCGAACCAGAGTCGGAGCCACCACTGCTCTGACCGGGGTCGGCACCAGGGCCACTGTTGCTGCCCCCAGGAATGGTGGCGGCTTGCGAAGCGGTAGCCTTGGCGGTGCCCGAGGCCGTGGTAGCGCCAGCGTCCATGTCGGAGCCGGTGCCGAGGAAGCTCTTGAGGATGGTATCCTTGTCGCCGTCGATGACGGTGTCGTTGGTGGACTTGATATCCTTGTAGGTGTAACTCTTCTTGTTGCTGGTGCCAGGACCGCTCTTGGCGTTGTAGCAGTTAATCTCGACGTCTTTGATTTGGGCGTAAAAGTATCCGGCGTTCTTGATGTCTTCGTGCTCCCAGTTAATGGGACCACCAGCCCAATCAACGGTTCCCTTGGCGTTGGTGTCGGCACCACCAGGCCAGATTGAGAGCTGTACACGAGCAGGCGTCTGGGGGAAATCCCATTGCTGAGCAGTAGAGTTCCAGGTATCGGCGCGTTTCTTGGTCCTGCCAACCTGGCCATCCACGAGCCACTTGATCTCGTCGGGAGTCCATTGAATCTCGTACTCGTGCCAGTTGGCAAAGGTGTTGGACAAGGATATGTTTCCAGATTGATCGTCTGTAAGAGTCACTTAACGTTAGAGTTTCGGCACGGGCCAGACCAGACCAGGACTTACACTTGGGGATACCCTGAAAGTAGTAGTTCGTCTGGGACATTTCGAGATCGGCGCCGACCCATTCGTAGTCGATCTCGTCCTTGACATCGCCGTAGAGAATGAAAGCAGTGACGACACCAGGGCCACGCGACGTCTTGATCTTGGCCTTGACGCTGCCGTACCACAGATAGGTGGTGGAGGCGAGGACAGTACCCACACTCTTGGCGGGCATGGTGAGCAGCACGGCGTCCTTGAGCAAAGCGGGCTCTCCCTGGGCAACCCAATCGGCCTTGCTCGAGTCGCCCAGGTACTTGCCGATGTCGACGATACGATCCATGGAATTCATGGGCAGCTTTTTGTCCTTGCAAACGGGAGCAGGCACGCAGGCATCGAGAGAAAACGACATTCGGGGATCGCAGCCGCCGAGACAGAATGCGCCGGTGCCACATTGGCCATATTCTACACAGGTCAGAGACGAAGAACACGCGTGTGCCAACAAGACTTACGAGAGCAGCAGGGTGCAGACTCGGGACACTTGTTGGAGAGGGAGCAGGTGGGAATGTCGGCAGCGAGAATTGTTGAGGCGGACAACAGGGCAGCACCCAGGGGGAGAAGCGACGACAGCATTGTGGGATTTAGTGACGGAAAGGAATTAATGGGTTGTGACGAAGTGAGACCAAAGGACTCGGGAACCAGATGGTTTGCTAGGAAGGGTCGCTCGTGGGATGACGTTCAAGGTCAACACGCCGTCCACGGGGAGTGCAATATCCTGTATCGCGCAGTTTTGTTTACTGCGGCGCCGCTGAGGAATTCGGCCGTCTAGTGGAGGTATACGTCCGGGTACGATGGCAGATGTCGTAGTTGTTTGAATGTAGAAAGCACAGGAGTCGACTTCACGATGTCGCGGAGAGTGTATTCTGGGGATCCCGGTGCTTGGGATCGAGGTAGATTCGGCTCCGTGTTGGGACGAAACAATGGGTGCCTGTATTCGGATGAGTTCGTCTCGTGGCGGCAGAATCAACGGTTCACGGGAGGGCGGACGGAAGGCTTCTTTGTCTGATTGTTCGGCGGCAGAGACGAGGCGAGACGAGACGAGACGGTCGACACAACCTAGCGAAAGGGTATGCGTGATGCAGTGATGATATTAAGCGATAGTGGGCGTAGCGACGCGAGTCGGGAATGAGTGACGACTGAGAGGATTAAGATGAAGATGCAAAGAAGGGATTATCAAGGGGAGGCGACAAGAGGCGACGAGGAAAGTTCAGCAAAGGTAAGGTACGGATACAGTGGGAGTAAAGCCAAAGCCATGAGATGAGAATGGATGTACCCCTGCCTACCTACCTACTTTACCTAAGTAAGTCAAGGTTAGGTAGGAGGGACGTGTGGAAGGGATGGGGGAAGGCGAGAGTGCGTAGTAAGGCAGTGGGAATGCACGCGAAGTCGAATCAGGCCATGGACCGTCGACCATCAACCATCGACCTCGGTTTATCCACGACCTTTTTGGCCCATCATCCGTTGGCGTTGACATGCGTATGGTCAGGTAGAGCGCGCTACAAAGTACAGCGACGTTCGATACCTACTTACAAGCACGTACCTATGACTTGTCTAAGTAAGTAGGTACTGTAACTCGTAGTTTTGTAGGTTGATCTCAGCGATTGCCGCTGTTTGCTTGGAGCTGGCCAGGATGAGTGTGAGGTGATCCTTCCTCTTGCCACCACAGGTAGTCACTATAGTCACTGTGCCCCCTTGCTCACCGCAAACTGTGACCCCTTTCCCCCTCCTCCTCCTCCTCCGCCGCCGATGGTCCCTCTCTTCTCCATCCGCATGGTCTCTTTCCCTGCAGATACTTCCAAGCAGAAAAGAATGGATGCCTTGCTCAGTCAACGCCCATTATTGTCAGCCAGGTGAGAGTGAGCAAGCGAGTTCCTGGCACTCAAGCCGGGCACCTAACCGTCTCTCGTCCACCAGTCATCGACCAATGATATCATCTCAAACACCGCCCTCGCTCCCCGATGCAGTATAGTGCACTTAATTTTAGGTAGGCAGATCCGTTCGTTCCCTGTCCTTGCCCCTGTTTTGTATTTCTCCCCCGTATTTTCGCTTCGCTACCTCGTCTTTTAGCGTATTCTACTGCCTCTGACCTGCGATTCTGTACTGGCGCTGGGGATTTGGGGCCGCCAATCCGCCAATCCGCCAAACCTCTCGTAATGAAGCTCTGCCGATCCTCCTCCTGTGCTGCGTATCCGTACGGATACAGGTACTCCGTACCTACTGGTCCTTTTTTTGCCGTAATCATGATTTTCCTGCCCCATTTGCCCATCCAGTCCACCAAAAACTCGGGCCACGTCTCGCCCACTTTTGCAATTCGATGGAGTCCGCCCCCCTCTTCCCATTCGCTCTTGGCCAAGGCAAGGTATGCTGTGCTGCTGTGCTATGCTAGGTATGCTTGCGTGCACGGGCGACCGTCCTTGACCGAGGTGAGGTGTACGACACCTGGATGTCGTCGTCGTTGTCGTCGAGTCATCAAGCCGTCAAGTCTCGGCTGTCGTCGTACAAACCGCGGCGTCATTGAGCATCTAGGCTTGCTTGACAGGTGCCGTGCTATGCAAGCCTGCAGACGACATGACCTGATCCGCCAAAGCCTTCTTGGATCCGCATCCAAGAATCCTTCTCATAGACATGTGCTCATTCATCTCGGTGTCGTGTCAAAGGTCGGTGTTTGCGGCGAGCAAATAATGCCCCCAAAAGCCACAGCGCATCCTTCGAATCCACTGCAGTCTTACGGCCGTCGCAATCTGGACACAGAAACATACGCCGATGCGGGGAAATCGACAATCGCACATGCACCACCGTTGGAAACCTGAACTGCTGCGACTGTCGTGTACGGTCTGACAACGTCTGACAAGTGCCAGATCGCACATCGTCCTCCCGTCAACAGCCAATTGCTCGCAGCCATTGCTCATGTCGTAGTACCACCCCGGGACGCCTCTCGCTCTTCCTCGGGCCAACGCAAGGCTCCGACGCCGGTCCGCCGGTGGGCGCCGGCGAGGCTGCCGGAGAACTGCCGACGCCTTGCATCCTTGTCCACCCATCACCATGCCATCCGGTCTGTGTTGGCCCTTCCAGTTTCTTGGGATCGAGTAATGATGATATGCTACTTGTTCCCCGTGATACTCACAATTTGTAACCGAATCAAGTCTTGATCGAGAAAGCTTCTACCCGTATCAAAAGTCTTCGGTACCAGTGTTCAGTCAATGGTGCTCAAGTTGTCAAGTTTTGCTTAAGCAAATCTGATCGTATTGAGGTGTGTGTTACCATGAGGATGGCCATGTCTCAGTTGCATTTTCAACCAACTGGGGCAGCTGGGCAGGCATACCATTGGTATCAAATGTCAATATTTGAAGACACCGTGTGGCGAGATATATCAGAAATGTATCAGCTGCTTTGGGAGCACGTAGAATTATTGCTATACTTTGGTTAGCGTGATTCAATTCTGAACGTATTTCCTAAACTCGATGCAACAAGACCTATATATGTCGACGTTGCAAGATACTGTTGGCATGATGCCTTTGCTTTCTCGTTAGATCTCTTTCCTGGGGTTCGTTTGGGGAGACCCTGGACGTTTGAGAACGAAACCCAACCAAAGCGCGGGGTTGATCTCCCTTCGCGATAGCTACGTGGAAGATCTGGACAACGAATATCTATGTGTTGACAAAGTTGAACTCCCGACAATAGCCAGGTGTTCTCGTGAGAGTTCACGCGTGCTAGGCGTGATAGACTCGGCCAGAGTTTACAAACTCCGAGATTCCAATCAGCACCACCCCCAGCCAGCTTTCCGCTGCATGTCCTCACGACCTGTCTTTCCGTCACTGCTAGACCGACATATTCTTGCGTTGCCATAAGACATGCCAAACAACCTGGGCTGATACCGATCAGCTCACGCCGAGGTGGTGGACACCAAGGGGGGAAAGCAGTGCGGGACGAATCCCCGAATGAACGGTAATGTGTTTGCTCAAACGAACCTAGTTTATGTTAAACTTCACCATATTGATAGAAGAAACGGTGTTTTGGTCCACTGGTTATTCTGTAACGAAGTGCTAATTGGACTCACAAAGCTTTCTGAGCCTAGCCACGTTTTTCGACGAGAAAAGTATTGGTCTCAACAGCTTTCAAGGCACAGAAAAAAGGGGATAACATAGAAAACTTACCGACTGGTGATTATCGACACAAGATTGATTGTATCGAGATCCATTCATTGGCGGAAGAAGAACAAGGTCAAGTCTCTCATCACAAGGCGGTAAGAGCAACGGGTCACGGATGGCTCACCACGACCTCGAAACAAATCCTCTTTGCTGTGGAGACACATCAAAGGGGAGAAGTCTTACCCTCCATGGGCATTAGCGCCCATGACGTACATGGGGCGCTGAATTCTACTCGAGCATAATTCTGTCGGAAGTTGACCTCATGCCACCGAGGTCTTCTGACGATGCTTCGTGGATGAGTGTACGTGTGGCCGACGTACCCGTCATGCCGTTTCACTTTCGCAAGCAGAGCTACGCTTCAAGCGACTCGGTAGATGAGCTGCTTTCAAGATTAGTATTACCGTAGACGACAGTCGTCCTTCAGCAGTAACATTTCACGTAGCGGCTGCGGCCCTGTTTCAGCACGATTCTGTCATCGATATACCACCGAGAATTCATGACACTGTCAACTGCATCCAGGACCGAATAGTACAACACTTTTCTCTCGCCAAGGGTATAGACTCATCAAGAATCGAACAATTTCACCATCCCTTCTCGGTAACAAACACGCCAACGTAAGCCTTGAGCTCAAGCGCCCGTCATCGCCAGCGCCTTGCCCCGTCTCAGCATTACATCATCTGCCACCGTGGCGAACCGCTCGAGAACGGCTTCCATACGGTCCCGCACAGCCATCACCGCCAAGGGCTCTACGCAGTCACGCAGACCACTCAGCGGCATGATGCTCACCCACAACTTCCTTTTTTTTTTGTCATGTGCTACAAGTCTCAAAGCACAACGCGCGATAAACCCAGCGGCTCAACTGTAATAACCCTCCACATACATGAAAGCTTTGGCCCTTGAACGCAAACCCCGCCGTCCACTTTGTCCGCCGAGTCGAGACTCCCCGAACACTTCCGTCCAGGCCAGCCAAAGACAATGGCCTGGGAGGACGCTCGTGCGAGAGCCAAAGTATATTAAAGCCCGCAACTTCCGTACAACCAAGTGAAGAAAAATAGTGCAAAGGGGGAATCGTCGTCTTTTCGAAACCGGGTCATTGAGATCGTCAGGCGGGAAAGAAATAACACAATGGGTTGGTATAAGCCCGTGGCGTGGTGACACTCCCAGTGCCGATTCGCAGTGTTGCCCATTTCTCCGAGTATGCTCAGATCCGCCGAGAAGCTTGAGGTCCTCTATCGGCTGGTCGGCTTGGCCCAGAGTTCTACGAATCATTTAGTATCGTGGATGCGTCTGCGGCCGTGCCGACGTGATGTTGAGAGAGGGCATACCGGGGAAATGCTCCTTGGCGTATTGTTCGCAGGCCTTGGCCGGCTTGCCGACCTTTTGCCCGATGGACTTCCACTTGTTGTTTTCGTACTCCTTGATGGCGTTGAGGAGGGCCTGGCTCTGTATGCCGTCAGTGACATTTCTCCAACTTGGTGCGGCGTGGCAACATACCTCGTCCTCGGCGAACTCTGCGTAGTGCATGTCCTTATACCAATGCTTCTTAACACTTCCTTCCGTACGGGTGGGGAAAGTCTGCGTCGTGTTAGCCGAGTTCATACGGTAAAGCGGGCATGAGTGCTATCGAGACGAACCTTGGCGATCTCAGCCCAGCTGTTGCCGGCATCTCTCATCTGCTTGAGTCGGAGCTCTTCGGCCGGGGTCCAAGGAGTGTTGGTACGGCTCTTTTTGGCTGGAGGAGGCTGAGGAGCGGCGTTGGCATCATCCGCGGCCGGTGCCTGAGGGGCAGGAACTGCGACGGGCGGGGCAACGGGAGGAGGAATAGGTGTGGTGGAAGGAGCGGTGGGAGCAGCCGGAACGGGAGGGGCGCTAGAGACGACAGGAGGAGGAGCCGGGGCGGGCTGAGGCGGGGCGGCACGCTTGCGGCTCCTGTTGGTCGTAGGCGGAGCTTGCTGCTGAGGAGGAGCCTGAGGAGGGGGCTGATGCTGAGGCTGGGCGGTCGGCTGCTGAGAATGCGACTGCGGGATGTTCATCGGCGGCTGAACGGGGGTGGGGTGTTGCTGCTGCTGCTGCTGATGAGGAGCTGGGCTCTGCTGAGGCGGCGCTCCGTATTGAAACTGGGGATGCTGATCCCGGCGAGACATGTCCTGCTGGTAGGGGTGCTGAGAACTGGAACGCGAGTGTCAGTCAAGTTTCATTTCGAATAAGATCAACTTGGTGTATATTGTATATGGGTGACGCGTGTGAAGCCCCTTGGGAGATAACTCGACGAGGTCATGGTGACCAGGTGTCGTGGTGCATGTGTACATGCGCCGAGTAAGCGGCAAAGGGTCGTGTTGTTTTTGTTGCCCGTTACACCCTCCTTTTTCTCGAGACTGACAGCCGAGCATGGCCAAGCGAAGTATGGCCAGCCAGGGTTGCTCAAGTGGTGTCGTCGAGGCAATGTATTCCATAGGTACATGAGGATGTATGTACACCGCTACCATGACCATACATCGCACGGAGAGGAAGACGGTTTTGGTGGTTGGTACCGCAACGCAGTTCCAGCGTAGCCTTGCTTCGCCTGGCCTCACGAAGTGGAGGACGCAACGGGGACGGAGGAACAGGAGACGGGACAGGGCAAGACATGACTGGACCAGCAGGTACAGACACGATAGGACGGTTGGGATAGGGATGGGTGTGCGATAGTTTGGGACAGGAGGAGGGTAACGATTCAGAGGAAATGGTACACGGTGGAGAGGAGGTACTTACTGCATGTCGTTATGCTGAGGGGTGGAGTTGGAGTAGATGTACTCCGGCACTGGGCCGACTTGCCACTGCTGCATGTTCTAACAACGGACCAAACGTTAGTACCGGCTTGTATCCGCAGAGGTTGTTTCGCGGTCAAGAGGAAACAGAAGGGTTCGCGCGAGAGTCATGGATGTCCCACGGCCACGGGCGTCGAGCGCTGACGCGACACGGGCTTTTCTGGTCGTGAGGATGGAGGGTTACATGATTGTGCTCTCGAGTCGCGACCGACGCGAAAGAGGAAGCGACCATGTTGAAGCTTGAGTCGCGTGGGCGCGTGCGCGCTTTCCTCACATCTGTTTCCGTCTTTCCTTGTCGTGATAGGGATTGAAGGGAGGAGAAGGCTGGCGTTAGAGACGACAGTCCGACTGAAGCGCCCTGTACAGCGGCGATGCAACGTGTCGGCGCGATGTGTGACCAAGCGGCCGATGGATTGACAAAGCCTGATGAAGACGAAGACGATCGGATGTAGGGAAGATGCGCGACCGTTAGGCGCGACAATGACAACGAGGTCGGGTCGACGTGATGCGATGCGATGCCACTCGATGTGCGCGACAGTCCCGGCACCAGAGTACAAACGACGTCAAGAGGTGCTCAACCGGGCAGAACCAATGCGCGAAAGAAAGAGAGAGAAAAAAGAGACATAGGAGATAGGTGAAGGTACTTACGGGCAAAGTAGTTTGGTATTAACTCAAGCAGCGATGCATAAACCGACGGTTTGATGGATGGGGAATATTTTTTTCGGCCTCTACTCTGGGGGGGAAGGGAGAGAAGAGACTGTTGTGACTTGACTTAGGCTAAGCCTGACGTCGCAAGGCAGAAGCGGGTCAAGGTCAACGAAAGGTCGACCACGCGCCAAGGGTGGGAAGGAACCTCTGGAAGTGGGAAGGGGGGAGAAGGGTAGTAGGTATGAGGATGGAAAGGCACGAATGTGGTCGACGTGGTGGACGTGGGAAGGAAGAGGGGGGGACGTGGAGGGGGACACGAGTGAAATGGAAAGGAACAAAGATACAAGCCCCGCGAGGCCGAGGACGTGTTTGCTTCAAGTACTGTTTCTCTCTCTCTCAGCTTATTCCTCTTGTACTTTGCACCTGTTCCTTGTTGGGAGGGGGGCGTGTGGTGTGGCGTGCCGTACGTGTGTGTTTTTCTGGTGAGCGAAAGCGACGCGAACTTGCAGCACCCAGTAGGGAGTGACGGGCAGGGGGAAAAGTGGTGTAGAGAGGCAGAAAAAAAAAACAAGAAAGAGGCGGTGCAGGAAGGGTGGCCGCAGTACGGATACAGTGGATGCCGGGAAATAAGTCAGGCGGCGAGGCAATCAGGGTTGGTCGCGGTGTGCGTAAGGTGAAGGCAGCTGACCGGGCGATGACAAACAGCAGACCGAGACGACAGGCGATAGGCAGGCGCGGCAGGTGCAGAAGCAGCAGGTGGAACTGCGATTGGCAAGTGCGATGACTTGACTTGCTCTCGTGTGGAGAGCGCGAACAGGTGCGCGCTGCGATGTGATGCGCTGCTGCGCCGGGAAGCAGGTACTGTAGATGGGCGGGAGCAGGAGCAGAGGCAGAATGGAGTCACCCCGGTAGCAGTGCAGTTCGCAAGACGTGGTGGTCAGGGCAAAGTACTGGAAGAAGTGATGTGGTACCAGCGAGGTCGACGTGCCCTGGTCGTGTAGCCTTCCAGGTATAGTCAGGTAACGAGGCTCGAAGTGCAAATTCGGTTCGACCGGGTAATGTAGACTTTCAAGGTCGCGAAGTACCGTCGATGCGGGTTGCGAAGCCGAAGAAAGTAGATGGATGTAGAGGAGAGAATTCAAATGTAGCCTGGCCCCGGGGGGAGAGAGGAAGAAGTCTACCCAGACCGCGTGTGTGAGCGTGACCTGGCGTTTCGCAAAAGGCAGTAGTGTATCCGTACTGCTTGGGCCGGGTGCAGCGGGTGGTCTTGGTGGCGGGAACTCGAGCCAGGGTCAGGGCAGGTCAGGGCAGGGCAGGTCAGGTCAGGTCAGGACAGGACAGGACAGGACAGGACGGAATCAGGGATCCGAGTATATCGTTATCACCGACAATGTGACTTTGACTTGAATTGACGGAGGCCTGAGGACAAAGGCAAAGTAAGGCAGCTGAAGGGAATCGACAGCTGACAACGAAGCAAAGAGCGCGTGGCTGGCAAAGCAGCGCAGGAGACGGAGAGGAATTGACGTAGTGTATGCGGTTTGGCTTGGGTACCCGAGTGGAATGGCAGGGAGGGGAGGGTCAATGAGCCGCCGGAGTGACAGCGTCCAATCTATCCTTACACTACGTACACAGTAGTAAAGCGCGATGCGGAAAGACTGGAGGCGCAGGCAGTGCGAGCGCGTAGCGTGCGGTCTGATGGGATCTGACGCAGCTGGCGAGGTCAACGTGCGTTGCGCTGGTGCACTGCTGCTCGACAACGCTGCCGCGTAAGGTATGCGACGAGAGTGTAGGTAAGAGCGGGCTATCGAGTCCAACCAGGTCCAGGTGGTGGAAGGCTGCGGAATTCGGTAGATGGCGTTGTGAATGGTGGAAACGAAACCGGGACAAGCGCTTGAGTACGATGCTTCTAAGCGGGCGGTTTGAACACCAGAATTATTAGGCTAGGTCTCTAGGTAAACGGGCTATATAGTAGCAGCAGCAATGGCGAGGTGACTGGACGATGGTGGGGTTTTTTATTACCAAGAGAAGCGTTGATGCACGCGTTGGTGTTGGTGAGAGCGTACGATAGTCAGGTGAAGATAGAATGAAGGTGTCCTGCATGCGATGCGACCGCGTAGCAGCAGTCCTAGTCGGGACAGCAATGGAGAGGGGGGAGAGCTCGGAGGGATCTGACGATGAGAATGTATATGCTTGTAGTTGTGTTTCTCAGCCTTAGTTTGGCACCTGGACTTGATGTTGGGACGTTTCGTAGCTCGCGATGGCCGCCAAGGTCATTCAATTCAGTCAGAACCTCTGATGGAAGTAGCTTTCTGTTCGCAGGCATGTTTTGCTCGTTTGGTCGGATGGGACGGACGATTGCGAGGGAGGGTATAGTTCACCCGACCATTGGGTCCTTAGTTCACCTGACCTGACCATTGGTACTGACCTGACCTGACCATTGCTATGGGGCACTGGTCCCACTTATTTTAAATGAAAAGTGGGCCCGCTAGATTCTAATTGGTTTAAAAATACGGGTTAGGATAGTAGGGTTAGGGTTAGGCGTTAGGGTTAGCTGTTAGGTGTTACTTGGGAATATGATTATTAATACGGGCCCACTTAATACCCCACTTAATACCCCACTTATAAAGCCCCATATCAATAGTCAGGTCAGGTCAGTACCAATGGTCAGGTCAGGTGAACTAAGGACCCAATGGTCGGGTGAGATGTAGTCTCCATTGCGAGGAGACAGTGGCAGACTTCTGCTCTTGCGATTGGAGCTTAAGGCAGCTAGGGCCCCACATGCCAGATGACGGTGTTCCCTTGTGCTGTCTCCGTACACAGCAAAACTTTAGTTATATTCGCGTCTGTTTCTGTGGCGAGTGCTCACAAGCCACACCAGCTAGGTACTCATCCTCCAAGCCAGGCAGGCTGCACGGACCACGGAGACCTTTCGGGTGCTATCCCGTCATTCGTCACTTCGTATCTTACCGTACACATCGTATCTACCTTTTGATCATCTAATGCACCCTAATAACCAAGTGGTCTTCGTCATTCATCCGTGACCTCCAATCCGGGCCAGCAATGCATTATGGAGGCGCCAAACGTCAAAAATTGACGCCATCAGACCGTCCGCACCTGGCCGGCGAATGAACGTGAGTCCATCTCACTTCGGTCGGTGCTATCTCGTCTTCTCCACAAAGATGGCAGCTTTAGTCACGTAGCTTCCAGCTCCTCCGCGAAGCATATTTACTTGACGGCTGAGGCCCCAGCGTCTCTCATTGCGGGGAAACCAAGCCACGTTCATCATTGCTAGCCAAGTCGCCCAACCACATGCTGAACAACAAGCACAGCATTTGCGCCATCGACCGGCGCCACTTTAATTCCTGCTTGTCTGACACCGTTTGTCCTGGGCGGCAAGGTGTTGCCGAGGGTAAAGGAGAAGAGGCGAAGACGGTGAGAGAAACAGGGTAAAGGAACAAAACTCTAATTGATTGAGGCTATCACAGCCTCTTTTCTCCCCAGACCGTGGTGTTGAAGTTTGTTTGTCATTCGAGCGAATGAACAACACCCTGTCTTGAATATCGCGACTTGATGCCTCTTGGCAGACAGCTCCTAGTTGTGCCTATGTAGTACTCGCTGTCAAGCTCAGGTACTTCAACTTCCCCATGTACCGCCTGTTAGCGGCACCTCTGGTGGACACTGACCAGAAGATCGGACATCGCTTGGGTACGTACAGTACCTCGGTCGTCGGTAGGTACATGGCAGCTTCGTCTCGTCAGGTACCTCAACTTTGGCCAACATCGAGTCATCCTTGCTGTATACTTGCGAGTCGACCCTGATCTTCGACGAGCTTACCACGCATACATGTGGCCATGAACCCACTTCCAACGACTTCATACCGGCACTGCCTAATTGAACAGTAAGCAACAGGCTTCCAATCAAGAGGCTTTGGTCTGCGATATAGTGTGGTCTGCACACTCTATCTGGAGCTCCAGCTCAAACTTTGTGATGTCTTCAACCATATGAAAAGAGGCCTGTCAGATGCTAGCATGCCAAACATAGAAATAGATGGCTGATTTCGGGTTCGGCCTCGGCTCCAAGGATATCAACCACGTCAGTAACCATCAATCGCCCACAGATGGCCATTCTCGGCCTGGTTATCATGGTCCGTACTTCCTACGGGCCAAGGCATTCGAACAGTTGCAATAACCACCGGATTGATGCCTCCTTCCTTTTCGTCCGTCTCCTTGAACGCGTGAGATGAGCTGGTGTCGCGGAGCCCGCGCTCAATGCCACTTGCATAATCACGGAAATCTGTCGCCAATTACAACCTACGTCTCCGGCCAAAAGACCGTACCCGGGTATTTCTCCACCTTCCGTTGCATCCACCGACCAGGGCCGTTGTGGGGTCACCAGTCGGACGGGTGGAGGACCTCATCATCCGGTAATGATCCGGCTGTCATACCCCGAAGGATCCGCTTTGCCGAGACTGGTTTGCGGAACGGGCCCGACAATCCCGGACCCCTAGCCGCCCGACTGGGTCCTCTCACAATGAGACACGGAGATGTCCCGAGTCTCAATTGAGCGGTCATCACCCGCGTTATCCTAATCGAACAGACGAGGCGAAAAAGAAAGAAGCCTAAGACGCCGGTTCCGCGTGACGAGCCTCAAGACAACAATTGTTTCAAACATTGAGAGATGGCGACGAAACAAGACGGCCTTCCCGACCCCGGCCTGGTGCCCCGGGTCCAACCAAGCGTCAGACAGGATCAGAGACCCCATGACAACACCCAAAGAGGAAGCAGCGTGAAGAAAAATACAAAAAGACCCCTGCCCTTCGTTCGCCAAGTTCAGCGTCAGGCAACATCATTCCGCCCAGCCGTACCGTAGGCGGTAAGCCAGAATGACACCCAAAACGGCCTCAGAGGCCCTGACCCGGCCGGCCGTGCTCGTCTACTGCCATCCGGTCTCTCTGTCTTCTTTCATGCGCGACAACGCCGTCGCAGAGGGTCGGGCGGCGCTCCGTGACGCCATTCTTGTAACTGTCGCTAGACCTTGCATGTCCAATCCGAACATGGACAGACTTTTATGCCGCTCCCCTTGGTCTGCCTTGAGATGGCGACACCCCGGCACTGAAACGGTGCAGGTCGCAGTGTTCCGGCACCAGACGTTTGAGACTCGCGGGCTCTCTGGCAGAGCGGACGTTGTACGCGACACACCAGATTTGCGTGACGAAGTAGACAGAACGATGACATTGACATGCGTTGTGCCCCGAGGTGCCCCTGGTCTCGGACAAGCCGGGAATCGCAACGTTGGCCAATGCCCGTCGCGACTGGTTCTGTCCGCGATGTGAACGTTTTCTCAGAGTTCCCTCAACCAGACAGCCAAAAGAAGAAAAGGGAAGAAGATGGGACGATGGAACATTCATGCGAAAAAAGTGAGACAGCCGACGACCGGATGATCCCCCCCAGCGAAGGAAAAAAACGCCATGTTGATCACACCATGTACTGCGTATGCACACAATACCAAAACTACGGTTGCGAAATAGTTTCCGTCGCATATTTCTCTTGCGGCTCAGCCCCCTTTTCCCGCTGATCGGTTTCCGTGGGATAACGAAATAAGGGATACACCGCAAGGGACGCCCTGACGCACCGCATCGCGGACTCCACAAGGCTGGACTTGGTAGGCATCCACACTCGGCCGAGCGAGATGGGGCGAGAGAAGGAGAGAGGAAAGAAAGAGCAAGGTACAGCAGGCGGACGTTATACGTCCTCTCCGGACATTTGGGCCGCTGGGCTTGACCAGACAGAGGCTCCAAACGGTTCGCGCCATCTAGGCGACGATAGCCACATGTGGCCTTTGCGCAAGTCTGGTTCCGAGACGCTGGACGGCGTGTGAAGCGGGCACCGTCGATGCCGGGGCCTTGTTAACTCGCATCCGTGGTTCTCCGTACCTCATGGGAGAGCAGGGTGTGTGTGTGTGTGCGCGCTGCGTGTTGCGGTTCGCACATGTTGTGCAGGGCCGTTGCTGGTGGAGCCAGGCCCCAATCCATACCTCACGTGTTGGCCTCGAGAGAGATCAGACGGAATCAGTTTTGCCAAGCTTCTGTCAGGGAACCGGGCGTGTCGGTTCATCTAGTCGAGTCCAGCTGCGTGTCCCAGCACCGGGTTCATCGTGCTAGGAAAACGCGGCGAGTTCGATTTGGTGGATGCTAATCCCATGCGGATTCTTTGCCTTGCCGATCCCATCAACTTGCGCGCAACGTTGGCCTGCGTGGCCCTCGGTTGATGAGCTTTCCGACGATCGACGCCACCCATCACCGGTGGAGAAACGAGAATCATGAGATGGCAAGAGTCACAGGCCAAGGGCCGCGGTACTTTGCGGCATCTTTCACAACGTCGGATATGGTGGCATCAGCTTGTTCAAACCCCACGGGATAGACGCAGGCGCGGGCGTTGGATGCAGTTGGGCGATCCCCTTCGATCCTCCGAGCATACGTTAATGTCGGTAACGCCATGCCGCAAGGCATGCGTTAACGCCTGAGGCGCGTACACCTCTATACACAATTCAGCATACATGTCCATACACCCCATAGGCGTAGGGCATACGTGGCCGTATGCCCTCATGCCCCCCTGGCGACACCCGTCGCCAGCCGTAGCCGAGTGCCATGGCAGTAGTATTGGCCGTATGCCCTCATCCCCCTAGCAACACCCGTCACCAGCTATAGCTAAGTACTATGGCATACTATAGATCTAGAGCCTTATATGCCTATGCGTAGGCATGTAACGTAACAATAACAATAACGAATACCAGACCTTTTTATACCTATATAACGAGATTACGTATAGTATATATTACTTTCTAGATAAACTAATACTAATTAGTAGTTAACTTATCTATTACTACTATACTATAGATTAGTAATGTTTTCACGCGAGAAGAAGTAATTATAACCTTTTACTTAAAACCCCCTAAATAAAATAAGAAATTATAAGTATTAATTTAGATACTTTATAGATATTACTTTACTTTTATCCCTAGTAAAGTACTTTTAAGTTAATATATTAACTTTATTCTATAAAATATTAAAAATATATACTATACTTTTTAATATATACTAGAAAATATTTAATAAATATAATACCTTTTAGAGTATTACTAGATACTATAGTATATAAGATTTATAATATCCTATACTTCTTATATTCGAGAAACCTATATAGTATCTCAAAACTCCTATAACTTCTTAAAAATCATCCCTTTTTCAAGAAACCTTATACTTTTTTATTAATATATCTAAACTATACCCTAACCTAGATACTAAAGTAAACCTTAATATACTAATAGCTTAGGTAATAGCTTAGGTAATTCTAGGTAGTAAATATATAATCCCGGACTATCTTTAGTTATTTATTAATATAAATTTATTTAGAAGACTTTTTAAGATTAAATATAATAAGCTTATATAAGTAAATACTAAAGATATTACTATTCTTATAGTATTTTATATTAGCTAGTATAGTTATATAAAACTCTATAGGTATAAACTCTTTAATTATTTTAAAATAGATTTCAATAAGTAGCTTATAATAATATAGGAGCTTATTAATAATAATATAACCTAGTACTTTTAAGACTACCTTATTAACTATAGGGTAAAAATCGAGAAAAATAGTAAAAGAATCTACCTTATACTATACTACTTTACCTAATATAAATATTTCGAATACTAGACTATTGAAAAACTTAATAAAACTAAGAAATATCTTCTAGGCCTTAGGTATAATTTTAAAGATAACATAGAATAGCTCAAGAACCTTATCAATATACCTAACCTCATAATACCTTCCCGTAGTATTAAACCTAAAACTAAAACTATAAAACCTATAGTTAAAGCCTAGTTAATATCTAAAAGTTTTATAAGGTATACTTAATAACCTCTATTACTCGTATAAGACCCCCTACTTTATCTACTACTTATATATAATATATAACCTCTACTACTACTAGCAGGACTACTAATCTCTAAGTAGTATAATATAACAAACTCCTACTACTAGGAGAATAATATAGAGACCCTTTATTAGTAAGAGGTATACTAAGATAATAGTAATATATAATATCCTACTCCTAANTATCCTACTCCTAAATATTACTCCTATACTTCCCCTACTCCCCTATTTAAAAACTTATCTACTAAATATACTATAGATTTTATAAAATTATATAATAAGAATATAAAGTATAGTAGAAGCTTCTATAATATTCTCAAGACTCAAATCTATATCTTTCGAGATTATTACTTTAAACTTAGTATTCTATACTATATATAAGCTAGAGTTTTCTCTATTATATTAAAAGATTGAGTCTTTAATTTTTACTTTAATAACTTCGCGAACTATAGCTAAAACCTCAACTTGAATTAGATAGCTATACGTATTCAGGAGTATTTCAAAAATAATAAGATCTATTAGATTTACTTCTCTAACTAGCAAAATACTACTCTTAAGTATTACAGGCTATGCCTAGCTAGTTGACTCTGGCTCTACCCGAGTCCCGACAAC
>RYZW01000228.1:0-61574 GCA_004367215.1 Colletotrichum trifolii | reverse complement strand
GAACTAGTATTATCCTCCGAGTCCTTTAGCTTTTAAAGTTCTACTTTAGTAACCTTTAATTTTTTTTTCTTCTTTTTTACTATACTAGTATTAGTATAGTTCCTGGTAATATAGCCTCTTTCGTGGCAGCTATAATACTTACGCATATCCCTCCACAGCAGGGGAGCCTTTTTAGTAGAGCTCGTAGAACTAGAAAACCCGCAGTAGCAGTATTACTTATATATAACCCTAATTATCATTATATCCCTATCCTAATCCCTTAATATAGGGGGATAAGTAACAGGGGTCTACTAAGTTAGCAGTACCTTTATACGCTTTATCTTCTAAGTAATATCCTATACCTTTAAAAATTACTAGCTATAAATAATAGGGAACTTAACTATAATAAAAAGCTTTTTTAAGTAGGGGATTAGTATAGTCTCTAGTAAGGAGATCTAGACTATATTAGGCTAACTATAGTTTCTAGTATCTACGAGGATTTTCTTAAATTATAGGAGAAAAGTAGTAAGCTTCTTAGTATCTTTTTAGTAGAAGGATTATAGCTAAGTAATAGTTCGGGACTAAATATTAAAATCTAAATAAGTATAATTTAAGTATACTATAAAATCTTAGGGATCCTAGTTTCCTCTTAGTTTTCTAGTTATGAAGAAAATTTCTACTACTTACTAGACCCTAGAATCTAAATAGGAGTAAACTAAGTATTACTTCTACTTATCTATTTTAAAGAAATCCTAATTAATCTTTAATTTTCCCCTTATCTAATAAACCTAAGTACTATACTCTTTTCTTTTACCTAAAAACTTATTAGGGAAAGGAAAAAACTTTCTTTAAAGGGTAGAAACTATATAAATAAATTCTAGGGGGGTAGTAGTAATATTAGGGGAAAGTTCTAACTCCCTTTCTACTAACCTAGTAATTAGTATTATAATTTTTTTATAAAGTGGGGTAATAGTTATACTTAGATACTATCGCAGTAACTCTTCTATAGCAATACTAGCTATAAAAATCTCTTAAGAGGTATTAGTTCCTTCTATCTTATAATAATAATTAGCCTTAATACCTAGTCATAAATCTTTATTAGGAGCTATGCTCTATTAATAATATCTCAGGGACTATAACTAGTAAAGAGTAGTACTCTACCCTAATCCCTCTATTTAATAAAGAGCTATACTTAACCTAATATCTCTTATACTTAAGAATAGTACTCTACTAATCAGTATCTCTTCTTAACTAGTAAGGAGCTACACTTAACCTAGTATTACTTATATAGGGGATAAATCCGAGTTCTAAATATATAAAAAACTAAGCCTAGGCTATAATTTAGCTATAAGGAGTATAAATACTATTTATTTAGAACTAAAAAGTAAAAGAGAAGTTCTCGTGAAAGGTATAAAAAGTCTATTTAAGGGTAGTACTAGGAACCTACTAGCGGCCCACTAATACCTAACTTCTTAGGTATAGTTGTCGGGACTCGGGTAGAGCCGGAGTCAACTAGCTAGGCGTAGCCTATAATATAGAGGTATACTAGAAAAGTAATAGAATAGCTATAGTAGTAGTAATAGTATATAGTATAGCTCTAAGTTGCTAAGGGGATTACTAGAAGGGTAGTAGTAATAGTAATAGTATATGAGAAGCTAGCGATATACTAGATAAGTAATAATAGTAGTATAAAAAGCTTTAGAAAGACTTTATAAATAGTACTACTCTTTTTACTATTAAAGTAGAGGTTTAATAAGGGTACTAGGGGTTAGTCTATTTAAAGTATAAGGGGTAGTTAAGGGCTAGTAGGAGGGCTAAGATATATGCTATAAGGGGTTTTGAGATAGGTTAAGATCTGGGAATAGCTTTATTCGAGCTACGAGACTATGAGGACATGGTTTATAAGGGGGGGGAATATGTCAGGGCGCACGCTAGTAGCCCCTAGTTAGGCTACTGCTTAGTCATCCGTAAAGAGTCGTAAAGAGGGGTATTTAGGCCACGATGGCTGGGATCCCAGGTTAAGGGGTCAGATTCGAATGTATCAACAACCTCATACCTACGTTTGCCCCCGTATAGATCCATCACTTGGATACCGCAACCAACCCTGACATGGTGCTCCATTGCCCTTCTGGGAAAACTCTTCGTGGGAGCATTGCCTGATTGAATGGGGCGCGTCTATAGGCTGTATTAAGGAGGACTAGCTCGACGGAACTGTCCTCAAGCCTCCTGACTGACGTGCTCGGCGGTTGTACGGAGTACGGAGTAGACAGTTGCTTTTCCAGGTTCGTTGCAGCTACTTTCGCCTCATGACTCGTCGTTAAAGTGTCCAACCCGGCGAAGTAACAATTGATGGAGGCTCAGGCTGCATGATGCAATCAGAGAACTAGCTGTACTTGGAAGTTTACGCTCTCAAGGTTTGAAAGGTTGCTGTTTATCTTCTTGGCAGTACTGGTCAGGGTCGTTCTGGATACCGAGGGTTAAGACCTCCCTCATCTCAATGAAATTCTCTGGGTCGAGAAGTCAACCGCAACGCTCCTCCGTCGAAACGGAAAGCCAAAACCTTGGTTCAAAGCCCGGTGACAGTCAACCGGTGACAGTCAACCGGTGACAACCATGAGGTTCAAACAGCCACGCTCGCCGCAAACTAGGTAAGATATGCTCGAAGCAACGGCCTGGTATAGCCATGTGCTGTGTGATAGATTCATGAAAGTGGTACCGCTATTCTGGGTTAGATGCCTACTGGCGTATACCTTTTTTTCACATAAATGTAACCAAGCAAGCACGTATTGAATAGAACTACTTTATAGGCACCTTCCTAAAAACAAACGTATACCTAGTCAGTCCCCTCATTTTCTTTCACAAGTGAACAAGATAGTGAGGGATTTACCTTTCCCTAGTAGGGCGCGGATACGAACAATTGAACCCCCGCGTACATGGCACAACAGGTTTGACGGGCTCAGCAGGAAGAGAAAAGACTATCGGTATTTCGGAAGGGAGCAGCTCTTTTTTTCCACAGGGTAACACGAGTCCTTTGACGGCACAATCTGGGCCACTTGTATTCGAGTTTAACCGGTGTACAGAACGTGGCATGCACTATTTCCTCCGTCTCAACCCCAGGCTTCCTGCACTCCGACAACTTTTAACTAGAGTTGTTCTTCTCGATGCCAAAGACCTTTGCCGGGTGTGAGGCAAGCAATCTTTGTCATTGCTCCGCCGTCAGCCACTTAAAAGTCTACCACAGCTATCCAAACTGCCCAGGGGAAGCTGAGCAGAGATGTTCCAGTTCAGTCGTCGCAGGGGGCATATATTGGAGGACCGATATGAACTGGGAGCGAAACAATTCCAGGCCGTCAGCTGAACCTCCGTATGAGCCACGAATCCGCAACGATCTTGGGCCTGTCTCGTGCAGCTGATCATACCACGCGTCTGCCAGTCTCTCTGTTGCAGCAGGGCCTTGTTCGATAGTATCGAAGGTCCTCTTGCCGGTGTAAGATGGGCGGCTTCTGCCGAGATTATCCAGCATTCCGCTAGGAACATTCTCCAAGTTTGCGTGGACCAACATGATACGCTCAGTCCAGGCGTGCTAGAGACCATGCAGACTAGAACTTTCTGGCGTGTACGGTCGAGTCGAATGGGAAGGATGGCGGTCAGATTGAAAACTGTGTGTACCTTATGGTAGTTCCGAGGGCCTGTAGGAAAGGTGAACGAGGCCATGTCGGGCCAGGTTCGTGAGCAGGCCGGGGGAAAAACTTGAGGACTCAGCAGGACAGAAGCTGACGAGTTTTCAGTGCAGAGATCAGAGTCGAAAGCCAACGCATATCTACCGTGAACTGGTTTCGGTCCCTAGGGTACCACACCATCCCCCTCAGTCATAAAATACTATAGGAATCCTTTCGTCTACCCGTTAGTTTCGTGTGAACGCGCGATTACACTGTTTGTGCCATGAGAAAAGATCCATACTTGTACCATCGGCAGCTTGGGAGCTGTGGCTTGTGGCTGTTCATTCGCCAGCAACGTTTTCCCTTCGAATGAGGCATTTTGTAATGAAAAGACATCTGGGTAGGTCTTTTGAGTGAGTGGAAGGAACAACAGAGCTGTAGTTCTCGAGATTTCAGCCATCGTGGGGTTCGTACGTACCCATCGTGTTTGACACCCCAGAACGAGGACTACGCCCATTAACAGCAATAACACTCAGGAACGACAGTATATCCCGATTAGAAATGTCAGAATAGAACACTGGAGGCGTCACTTTGATGTAGGAGTTGAGAAGCTTTCGCCACCAAGCAACAGCAAGATCTCGATGTACAAGTCCTTGATGAAGTTGCCACGCCGGATACGCGATTCACCATTCCAATACGACCCGGGAAAAATAAATGTTTATTGCCGAGCGTAGGATCCGTCGACTCTCTTTCTGCCAACGCTGAGAAAGGCCTTCAGTGCGATGAGAATTCGCAGTCATGGCTGAAGCAAACACACAAGTTACAACCATCCATGGAAAGGAAAAAGTGGCTCGGAAACTACCAAGCATAAACCTCAGCCCCTTCTGCAGGCCATGATGTGCTAGGTTGAGCTTAAATTACTTAGTCACTGGCCTGGTTTTTATCATCAAGCCCATCACCCCATATTGCAGCTCCCCAGCATCGTCAGCATCACGACTGACTTGGTCCGACATTTTCCCGGCTACTGATGTCAATTCCTCGTAACCCCGGAGAACGGCCCGCATTAGCGATGATTTCGTGACACTAAACTGCGCTCAAAGCCCGGAATTGCGGAGTTGGGTGGACCGTCTTACCTCGGAATTGACTGATTCATGCCAACAAAGACCTCGAAACGTCCGGCTTGGCGTTTCCATCTCTCAGTCACACTAAATAAACACACACTTGTCTTTAGACAGCGTCTCAGCTTGACATTACCATTTCAGTCATATACAAAGTCTCATCCGAGTCAACAAGATCTGAAGAGACGGCAGCATCTCAAAACACCAAGACACCCATCACCACGACGCCGTCACCGTCTCCAACCCCCTCTGCGCTAGCCATGTCCAGCTCCACGGCGGGGCAGTCCCCCTCTTCCGTCGTCATCGAGCCCATCACCGACGAGTCCGACTTCCACCACGTCGCCGAGGCCGCCATCAACGCCTTTGGCCACCAGGTCCACGACGGCGTCTACATCGCCATGAACCCCGGCTGGGACACCCCCGAGGGCGTGAGAGCCAGCGGGGAGCGCATGGCCAGCCGCTGGCGGTCCGTCGGGAAGGACAGGGAGGGCAGGCCGACCACCGTCTTCCTCAAGGCCACCGTGCCGGACCCCGAGGACGCCGGGAAGCGGAGGATCGCCGGCCTGGCCATCTGGATGCAGGCGTCTGCCGTCGAGGGCCACGGCGAGCCCCATCCTTCCAAGGATAAGCTGAAACAGGCCCTCGGGCTCGAGGCGCTCTACCCCGGAAACGAGACCGAGCAGCGATACCTCGCGCAGTGCATGTCGTCCTTGCACAAGCAGCGCGCCGAGGTCATTGAGCAAAAGGCGGCAGCGAGCCCGCCGGCCGTCTTCGTGTTGGATCTGTGTGCCGTCGACCCCAAGTTCCAGGGAAGAGGTGCCGCCAAGCAGTTGGTGCAGTGGGGTCTGGACGAGGCGAAGCGAAGAGGCGGGCTCGAGGCCATTCTCGAGGGGTCCAGCATGGGAAGACACGTCTACGCAAAGCTGGGGTTCAAGCAGGAGGGGCCTGAGATGGCATATGATGTTGACGAGGAGTTTGCTGCGCGCGAGAGACCGTCCAATATCTTTATGCGAACTGGCGGCACTGCGTGAGGGAGGTTTACCGTTCCATTAGATGGGTTTCAGCAACACGTTGAATCCATAAGAATTTTCATACAGAGACGACTTGCGCACACATCCCGGCTAGATGGATCTGAAAGTGTTCTCAATCATGAAGTCATTATAAAATAGTAATACAATATAGGCAATTCTCGGCTACGCAAGAAGTAAGACACTGGATGTGCTGCCTTGATATACAAAACGTGCCCATGTACGATCAAACCGCGTTCGAAGCGGTCTCGTTCTTGGTCTGGTGGTGCTCAGTGTAGGGCAACCGCTCGTCACTGGCCTTCTCCTTGGGCTGGCCATCCCCGACGGCGGTGTTCTCGGTGGCCATGGACGCGCGGTGGAAGGCCGTCTCGTCCTTTTGCTCGCGGGTGATGTAGCCGGGAGGCACCCAGCTGCTGGAGGTCCAGGGCTTCAGGTGATCTTCGCTGTACATCCTGTCGACGTTCTCGAGAGAGAGGCCTCTGGACTCGTACAGGAAGAACCAGACGAGGAGCGCGGCGGCCAGGTTGCAGCCGACAAAGACGAAGCCGTACGCGTACGAGATGCCATCATCTGCAATGGGGGACAGGAAGGAGATGAGGAAGTTGCCGAACCAGTTGCCTGCCGTTGCGAGCGAGGCCTGCTTGGCTCTGGTCCGCAGAGGGAACAGCTCGCCGATGACGCACCAAGCCATGGGTCCCCAGGTCTAAGAGAGAGAGAGAGAGAGTTGTCAGCATGGGATAGAGTGGATGAGGGTAAGGGTCAACCTACACCGGCGAAGGAGGCGATGAACATGCAGGCCGAAACAATCATGACGATACCCGTGGTGCGGCTGGTGTCGGGAGGCACCGCGGTACCGACGGCGGCAAAGACTGCAAGCCAGGCGGCTTGCCAAAGGGCGCCGATGAAGAGCGGCCAGCGTCTGCCGTACTTCTCAACAACGTAGAGACCGTAAAAGGTCAGGGCGACGTTGACGGCTCCGAGAATGAGCTGGGTCATGATGGGGTCGTCGATACCGGCCGACTCGAAAATGGTGGCGCCGTAGTAGAAGAAGTAGTTGACACCTGCGAGGAACGAGTCAGCGAGTGCGCAGATGCAGCCTGGGGCGGCGCAGACATACCCGTCCACTGCTGGAGGAAGTGAATCGACATTCCGAGCAGCGTGCGATAGACCGTCTTGGGGATGCCCGAAGATCCGGTGAAGCACTCGGCCCAGGTTCCGCTGCCGGTCTTGGTCTCCTCCTCGAGGACCTTGAACATTTCTTGGAGGTCGGTCTCGACTAGCTCGTTGTGAGGATCGCTCTTCATGCCACGCAGACGTGCCATGGCCATGCGAGCGCCCTCCCAATCGTGTCTGCCGGCCAGCCAGCGGGGAGACTCGGGGACGACGAGGATGCCGAGACCCAGAGGCATGGCGAAGGCAATGCCGAGACCGATGACGATGCGCCAAGAGGCGTCGGACTCCTGGATGTTGCGGACTCCAAAGTTGATGAGGTTGGAGATGAGAATGCCGAAAGTGATCATGAGCTGGTATGAGGCGACGACGGCACCGCGGATCTCCTTGGGAGAGCACTCGGACTGGAACATGGGGACGCCGACAGACAGGTTTCCGACGCCCAGACCGGCGATGAATCTTCCCATCATCTGCAAGGCATGTTAGCGAGGCTGGCTTTCCAGGCGCGAGGCGAGTCAACAGCAACAGGGTGGCTGACCATGTGCACCCAGGTGTCCATGGCGGTGATTTGGACAATGTTGCCAATGACGAAGACGACGACGCCGAAGCTCAAACTCTTCCTTCGCCCCCACCAGTCGGCCGTGTAGGCGCCGGAGAGAGCGCCGATGAGGGTGCCGATGCTCATGAGCGAGACCATGAGCGACTGGATGATGGAAACCCATGTCTTGACTCCGTTTGCGTCCTCGGGACCCGTTGCGAACCTCTGTCTAAAGTCGGTGAAGAGGAGCATGCTCGAGATCTGACCGGTGTCGTAGCCGAAGAGGAACCCTCCAATACTCGTCACGACTCCGAGCACGAGAGCCTCCACACCGCAGTCGGCGCCATTGATGCGTATCGACCTGGCTTTGGTCAGTCCCTGGGCACGCTGGGGATGGTCTAACTTGGAGTGTGCTTACTGCTTTCCCAAACCCATGATGGCGATGAGCTTTCGACTACCTATGCGAAGAAGAGCCCAATGATGCGTGGTTGCTGCCAGTGGTAAGAGACGAAATGGTAGGTCAAAGGATGTACCGTAGAGACGCGCCCCTCAGTTCACAAGCCTGGATGGAAGACTTGAACTAAGAATATGCGTGCGTAGGGTACCGAGAAGGGAGCAAGTTCGTCTCATAAAAGAGCAGAACCAAACGAGTTCAGCTAGTATGACGTCCCGAGCTGTTCCTCCCAATGCACCATGATGCCTTTATACGCAGCCACATGCTGCGAGGGCTGCAAAGTGCATCCGCCGACTTTGGAGGTCGGCTGACCGCGAACAAAAACGAGGGAGAAGGCTACCATGACGTTGCCCAGAGAACACGAGTCGGCCGCAGTCGGTCCTACCTGCTCTTGTCGCTGGGGCGCAAACCAGGTCCAGGAAGTTTCGTCTGGGGGGGGGGTAATAGAAAGGGGAGACAGTCATCGGCATGGGATAGGATGGGATGGGATGGGATGGGGAGGGGTGGGAAGACCGGAGAGCATCCCGTCTCGTTCTCCTGCGAGATGATTTGAGGGCCCCATGATCCGGCTTGGGTGAGACGAGACGCCACGCGAGAGGCCCAGAAGTCCAAAGCAGCCATAATCCGGGGAAGCTCGAGACGCCATTCCACTTTGTTCCGCGTACATGGATGATGGGCCGTGGCACCATGCGAGCAGCTACACCAAGGCAGCTAGCCAATGGCGGACGGGCGTGTGTGTGTATGGATTCGGTTCAGTAGTTGTGCAGGGAGCTGGGCAGCTCTGTTGGTTGACAGACGGAACAATTCGACGGTCAGCAGAGCGGTGACAACACGGGACGAACAAGGAGAGGCACCACCAGCAGCGAAAAGACCTGGTTGGATAGTTGGATGGGTTTGCCAGTGTGTACCAAGTATTAGTGTGTGGTGCGGCTTTGACGATCGACCGCTTGGCCATCGTCATGACCGGCAGCTTTGCAGGGATATGGGAGCCATGGCAGACGGAATGGATTTGTGCAGCCAAGAAAGCCACAATGAATGCCAAGAAGGGAGCACAAGGCGAGGCGAGGCGGAGCCGGAGCCCACGCGACCAGAGATTTTCTCTGAGCGTCGAGTATTTTCCAAACAATTTTGGGTGGAAACAAGACTCTGGAGGAGGTCTTGGGCGTAGTTGATCGTACTCGGCATCGTGGAGCCGCGTGTACAAGTATGCTCCATTAATATCTTGGTATACAATTAGACTTGGAGTACTCCGTGGAGTGACGGGAATCATCGATGCGATGACGATCGCGAGACCCTCACGTGCGAGTCAGCCAACGGCGCGTCCGAGAGTGATGTGCTGTACTCTGTATCCGTAGTTCCTCTTGTTTCTCGTGTGTACTCTGGCAGACGCAAGCACAACCTTTCTGTTGTCGTCCATCTTTATCCATCTTCATTTCTACGGAGTACAGGCAATGCCATAACACATGAGGAGCTCCTCGCGATTCGCCAGGGCCCAGAGGTATTCAACCAGAGCTATTCAGATCCGCAGCCACAACAACGTCCGCCTCGCATTCGCCCAGTATTCTAGAACTGGCTATACAAACGCCGACTTTTCACACAGGTGGGTAGAGTCGGCATGAACCTCCACATCAAACTTGTCGGCGAGCTCCGGACAGTCTCCGATGCCACACTGCAGCTTACAAGTACTTGCACGCGCCTGTCATCGGGACGTATGTCTTGGAAGTGGGCATGACGCAGATCCAATGTCGCCGCGTCCGGTCATAGGTAGGTAGTAGGTGGTGATTCCATAGTACGGAGTAGTAACTAATAGTAGTCAGTCCTCTGGACATGACCCCGGACGATGCTCTCCCCAGATCGTTGCCAAGTGCGGACGACCAAGACCCAGCCGTCATCCCTTTGCATCTACTTACCATAGTATGTATACACTAGTATAAGTAAATAGTCTCGAAATATCTTCCCGTAACTCTCCGCCGTGTCCACCGCGGAGCCCCCGGATCGCCTGACCGCCTCGCATCGACCCCCGGGGCCCCGGAGCTGAGCCTATACCTTAGGCCCCGGTCTCCGCCCCGGTCTCCGCAATAGAGATTGAAGGTTAAGAGAACGGTCCGATTACAGACTGCACTCATCCATGGCATCG
Organism: Colletotrichum trifolii; assembly: GCA_004367215.1. Classification (NCBI taxonomy): domain Eukaryota; kingdom Fungi; phylum Ascomycota; class Sordariomycetes; order Glomerellales; family Glomerellaceae; genus Colletotrichum; species Colletotrichum trifolii. The sequence goes on along the minus strand of RYZW01000228.1, from coordinate 51,491 downwards.
CTGAATTCAACGGACCGAATCGACGGAACTTTTATGGGGATGAAACAGATGATAACTGGATCTCGGAGTCTTGGCTGCATGTTTTCTTTACGTCCGCATCAGCAAATCGCTGCACCAAGTCCAAGTCTATGCGCGACGAGATGGCCATCGTGGAGGATTCCCATCGGTGAAAGCACAGGATTCCCACCGCCTTTTTGCTCCTTCGCACGGATGCGTTATGCTGTTCTCTGCCCAGCAGAAGATGGCCGTCTGTTGATCGGCTGCCCAGGTCTGTCAGCTTCTCTCCATCTCACTTCTCAGGCAACCCAGTAGGTACCTTCATCGAAGCCACCGTCGACGTACATTCTGGATGGATACTTGGTGAATTTCTTTCCATCTCAGCTTTGTCTACGGAGTGGTTTGCGACCATTGTACTTACTACCTTTTGCACCGAAATCCAGCCAGAGAAAGGAAGCAAAGGCACCGTCTACTTACCAAGCCTGCCGGGGAGTGTCCAGCTGTCTGCTCGTGCGACGATATCGAGACTCGTCCAAGCAGGCTCCAGTGCTCAGTGCAAAGCAGCCTAGAGCAGATCCCTCACGAGACAAACCTCCGCACTCGCGTGGGTGTCCCCTAGCCTTTCGACGAGCGCCTCCATCTCCATCAACAGCCCGGTCCAATCTCCCTCCGTCATGTCGGCATCAATGACCTGCGCAGTGAGGAATCGTGCAGCTCGTACGGCCGAGCCGAGCGGTAGTTCGCGCTGATCCAAGTGAACGACAACCATGGTGTGCGCTGGAAAGATGGACGACTGTCGAACCCTTTCCAAGAACGACCTGAACACCCGGGCTCGTTGCTCGCGCCGGCGCGGGCTGCCCGTCGTTTTCCAATTCTCAAAGGAGAAGACGACACAACTCTGAGAGCAGCTCTGGCGGAGGCGCCATATGTTGGCGACGATGTAGTCCGCCCGGAAGCACCAGCGCAGCTGGTCGTCGACGGGCTTGTTAGAGTACGCTCTCCCCTCTCGCAGGTTGTACATGTGTTTCTGGATGCAGCGGTACAGATAGGGCTCACCATGAAATCCCCGGCTCACGAAGCCGCTCGGGAATGCCCTCTTCAGCAGCTCAGCCCTCGCCAGCTTCCGCTTCCTCGAGTCCTTGAGGCCCCGGTTCCGACCGCGGACCCAGGATCGCAACCTCGACCCGTTAGCCCATCGCTTGACGTTCTTCGCCGCCAGCCTCATCCACATGAGTTTCGAGAACTTGTCGGGTCCCAGCAGCCGGGAAAGGATGAGTCGCTTGGCGACATCGCGGCGGAGCGAAACCAGCGGTTGCGAGGCGGCGATGAGGATGTGCATCATCACTTCGTTTTCTTCGCGCAGGCCCGGCCACGCCGAGAGAAGTTTCTCGACGACGTCCTCCCCAAAGTAATTCTTGAAGAGGGCGTAGACTGCGTTTGCGTTGGATTCCTGCTCTTTCCGGCGCACACGATCAATGGCGAATTCCGCATCAAACGGATTCTCTTCGGAATCCATCTTGGCGTCTGGGACGCGCCTGGGAACGAGATATCTTACCGGCTGTGTGGTTGCGGCAATTGCTCCTTGTTCTTCTGCTCTGACTTTTTTTCTGAATTGGTTGAAGCTGAGGAAGTTCTCACTGCATCAGATGCGTTGTTGCTAGTGTCTGACAGGTGCTACTCTTGATGTAACGCCGTCCGGGATGACCGACCTATTATGTGCTTTCGCAGCTGGACTGAACATCTCGGATACTTTGCTTAAAGGCCTCGTTCGTTGGGGTTTGTTTGTTTGGGCACAGCATCCGTCTTTGTTGTACAGAGGCTTGAGATTTCTCAACGCGAAGCATGCGTGCTGTGGAACTGACTTTTCAGACCATTGTGTGTTTGCACCAGGGCTTTTGTGACGAAAAAGATGATAAATGTTTGGAGTTTTTTGGAAACTCATCTAGTGGTTCAACGAGACTTATGAACCGAATAGCTGAGTTCGATTGGTAGAAGACACCCGTCGGCCATGACCAACTTCGCATCTGGACGAATTCTCGAGCGCCTCAGGCTCAACCTGCGATCGAAGGTGACTTGACTCATTACAAACTTCACCAACAGCCTTGCTTGTCGTCTTGTTTCCGAACAAGAGCTGGGTTGTAGTGAGAGCGAACCCCTAGAATTCAGTATCGTCTGTGAGGTGGAACAACAACTGGCAGAGAGGGGAAGACTGCCGAGTTGTTCACGTTAGAATGGAACAAATTACGTGATTTCGTTCTTTTGACATACCATTCTCGTTGTGCTCCCTCAAACCCGTTGAGGGCTTCTGGAATTCGAAGAAGTCGAAAAGGCCACGCAACCAGCGCGAATTCTTCTTGAGCCTCTGTAAGGCAAACGCTGCCCAAAATATCATCGCGGACCCAATCGCAATATGGGTGAGAGTCCTGCCAGGGGGTCGACTTCTCACTACTGCCAGCTCCATCTTTGGCGCTTCTCTTCAACCATCTTTGCGGCAGAAACAACGCCACGTCGTGGTCATCCCACGATCCTTTGAGCGCCTTGCTGTACCCCTAACGGGCTCCTGGCTACACTTGTTGTCTGAGACAACAAGCCTACATAGGTACTTGACGCCCCACGCAACCGTCGTGGCAGTCGTGTCGTGCCCTGCCATCATGAAGCCAAAGAGCTTGTTGAATATGGAGCGCTTGTAGTATTCTGGCTGGCAACCCTGCTTTGCTGTGACATTCTTTTCTCGTAGCAACACGAACTGTAACGCCTTTCACGGTTGGGTGTTGCCATTGTTTATTCCAAGCTGAACCGAGACTCATCGATTTTCTTCCTGATCTGACCGTCTTTGATGGTGGTGGTCTTCCTCATGTACGGCAGCTTCTTCAACGACATCTTCCGACAGCTTAGGATGACGGGACTCTCCTGCATGAAGCTGCTGAATGGTGGCGCTCTGCGACTCGGGCAGCCGGAGCGAAGACACAATTGTCGAGTCCAGTGCGGCGTAGGTAATGTCTCCATGTGCCTCGTTGATCGCGGTCGCACTTCAACTGCCAACACTTGCACCAGAGTACAAGTTTAATTGTATGCTTCAGGGGCACTGATTTGCTTGACAAAGGTTGGCGCCATCAGGCCGTCATCAACCCCTGGCTCATCAAGTTTCGAGTCTTCTTGTACCGCACCTCTCCTGACCGAAACTGGATATATTTCTCTGGTATAATTCCGCCGATGAGTTCGCCGAGGAAATTGCTTCCATCAAACTCTTTCGTCCTGCAAAGGAGAATATCGTTGCTTTCGAAGGGGTTGGTGACTACAACCCAGGGCAGCAGCCCCGGCTTTACGAAAGCCTGGACGATCGGACTGTGTTGGCGCGTGGTGAGGGACACAACCCAGTAAGAAGCTGGTTGCCGTTTTCCCAGAGAGGTACAAATATGTAGATGAAGATGGCAGCCAACGCAAATAATGGCGGTTAAGCGCCGATGGCAGAGAGTGTGCATATGGTCGTTGGTGTCCTGCCATTACGTGGAGTGGGCATGGAAAGACAGACAGAGGGCATTTCTATTTATTCTACGAGTTACCGCCTTACTACCTGGCATTGGATTCATGGTTAGTAGATGCCCCAGTAACCATTCAGCTTCAGGTCGGGTGTGTTGATGCCCTGTTTCTCCTTTTCAACCTCATCCTGCATGGTCCAACCGTCTTGCCAGTTGAACCCTGGAGGCAGGTTGGTATGCTCGAATGGAGATCCAATTTCGAGGTGGGCGCGCGCCTCGGCAAACCTCTCAGTCGCGTAGGACTCGGCATTGTGTGTCCAAATCCACTTCCCGAGACCCATCGGCCCGCTCTTGGCGGTGTCCGGATGCTTCAAGAGAGCCTCCATGCCGCCGGCACGATGCATCTCTCTGCGGTTGGCAAAGCCAAGTCTCTGGAGGATCGAGGCGCGACGGATACTGTAAGACGACATCAGCGTCCGGGCTCAGTTTGCAGGGCACAGGACGTCAGGACATACCGCAAGAGTTCATGGACCTTGGTGCCGAGATGGGCATCGGCCTTGCCGGCCAGTCGAAGACATTCGGCAAATGACTGGGCATCTTCAAGGGCAGTTGTCGCGCCCGAGATGGAAGAGGGAATGAATGCGTGCGCGCTGTCTCCCAGCTGAACGATGCGGCCGCCCTCCGTGGTCCATTTCGTTTGAGGGTCACGCCAGCAAAGCTGCCACTTGACGATGCAGTTCTGAGGGATATTGCGGATGGTGTCGATGATGATAGGGTCCCAGTCCGCGGTGTCGGGCAGCATTTTCAGAAACTCGTCGCCCGTGATGGCTTCAGACCACGATTCGGAAGAAGTGCCGTCGTCCTGGTATTGACGTTAGCCTGTTGCTCACTTTGTCCAAGGGTCTGCATTGCAGGCTTACGGGAAGAGTGATGCCGATCACAACATGGTCATTGGCGGTGCTCAAAACACAATGATAGTTCTCGCTGAGAGTCCCGAGTTAGGAGGATGCGAGATGATTGTTCAACCAAGATGACATACCCCGAGTAAGCGCGAAGGTCAGCTCTCGGCTGATCGGCCAGCTTTTGATAAAGCTCAGCGTTCTTCACCGGGTCGAGACGATAGAAGATGCGGCAAACGACAAAGCCTGTGGGCACCGCCCGAATGATCTCTCCCATGATCGCCTTGTGAGACTTGGTGCCGAGTCCATCTGCTGCAACGACGATATCGTGGGTGTATCGTGTTCCATCGCTGGCAACAGCAGTAGCAGAGCCATCCTTTGCGTTCTCGATATACTCGATAATGTTGACACCAAAGGTGACAGAAATGCCCAACCTTGTGCATTGCTGGTAGAGCATTTCGGTCAACCCCGGCCTGCTAAGCATAGTTCTCACTCTCAGATGCCAAGCAGCGTGCCGAGGGACGTCGTCGCGGTTGTATTCGAACTCTTGTGGTGGAATAATAAGAGAGCCGTCCATTCGGCGAAAAGTGCAGAAGTCATCCCAAGAGTAACGATGATAGTCTTTGAGCATCGTTGGTTAGTTCTTCAGAGTAGTTAGGGCGGAGGGTCCGATGAAGAGGACGTCACCTATGCCTATCAGCACCTTCCTATACACGTTGGATGGTCAACATACCGATGGCCGAGTTGCCAGTGCCTTTCTCCAGAACTCTGACGGTGTGCCCCTTTCTCCAGCACTCGATGGCGGCAAGGTAGCCAGCAGGCCCGCCTCCCACGATCAACACATCGATGCCCGTGGGTGGCCACCGAAGTACACCGTCAACCAACTCGCTTTCATGAGTCGGGACTGGTATGTCGAACTTGTTAACAGTCATGATGGGCGATGACTCTCGCGGAAAACAGTCCAGTCAGGAGAAGGCGGATATGAGTAAATGGCTTGTGACGAGAAACAACTCCTTTTGGCAAACCAGCCACGGTTCCAACATCCTACATCTTTATATACTCGTCATTACTCGGGTTCATCGAGTTCTGAAGTGAAAGTCTTCTGCCGCCATCGCTACTGTGGATATCCCGCTGCCGGAACGGACTTTCCCACGGCGTCCAGACGAGCTGTTCACCCGTTTCGAGGGGCCGGGGCGTTGCAAGGCGCCGAAGATGGCCAATTTCGAGATACAGCTGGTCAATTGGGAAATCTCCTTGGGCGAGAACCCCACAAACCAGACTGGAAGAGGAAACTCGGGGATCATATCCTTGTATTGGCGTGCAAGTACAGAGTATACTGGAAACATTCGCCATGTGGACACCGTCCCGTGCCGATGTGACACTGAGATAATCGTCGGACATTGGGCTGTTCGTCGTACGTGAGCAAGTGTTTGATTGGATGAACCTGACATTCACCAGACACCGATGACAGACAATCCATGCTCTATGGCAGATGGACTGGCCAATCATGTGTTGCGCAGAGGTCCTCAGGATTCCCCGAAATATGCGTCATGCCCCCGAGTCGATGTGCGTACTCGCATTTTGCCTTTGGCGCAGCTACCAACCGGTGCTCAGATCAGCTCGACGATTCCTTCAGGAATGTGCCGACGGAGACAGTTCCGACGCACTCGAAACATCAGTCGTCGCCGGCTCAGAGTCTTCGCCTGTGTCTACAGCTAAATAACACCGTGTCTATGGACGTTGAGGACCCGGAGACCTGTCTCGATCATGTTGCTGTCTCCGATTCCAAGATGGTTCAGCACAAAGGAAATTTTTATTCTGTAAAACCTGATACCACGTCATACTCGGCAACCTCGCCGTGAATCGAGCACCGCGTCACAATATCTCCAAAGGACCAGCAACCGGTCAAGAAGGACTCGTCGTAGTAAGGGAACGATATTGGAATGGCCCCAGCATCCACGACCGGCGGAGTCACAGCCGCGACCCTAGCCAACTTGGCTTCGACAAGTTTCGTCGCCTTTTCTTGCATAATCGTGGGAATTCTATCCTCTGCGGCATTGGTCGGTCTTATGGCCTGCGTGTTCAGCATTGCGACACGAACTCCTGGCAACCCGGATGCCGACAAGCTCTCTGAAGAGGGCAGGGGAAATGAGCTGCTCGATGACGGACCGAAAGCAAAAGCACTATTTACACCTGAGGAAGCAATCTTTGAGAAGTCTTACAGCGAATGGAATACCAGCAGAGATGCGCTGCTGCCACCCTGAGGAACATTCGACACCCTGGGTCTTGGAGAACCCCGATAACCACCCACGAAGCAGCACACCGCGCTCAGAAACTGGATAACGAACTTGACGCCGAGAAACTGAGACGCTCTGCATTAATAACCAGAAACGCGATGTATTGTATGGCATTTTGATGGATTAAGGAACGTCGTTGGGTCACTTATGCGAACCGAAACAAACCAAAACAACCGCTATCCTCTTGAGTAGGCCAGAATTGAGAATATCATTTAATTTAGTATCATGTCTGTCCTCCTTCAGGTCTGTTGAAACTTGAATGAAAGGTTCATTTCAGCTCGGTCGTGTCACATCAATCAATGTCTCGGACACATTGCGAGTTAGTTTGGTTGGACCTGGTGCCTCAAACGGCCCGTCACGCTTCCACCACGCTGTCTAGAGAAAGCCTTATCTTCCGTTAGGGCTTTGAAAACAGTCACAAGGTTTCTCAATCAATTCCTTCACAGATGTCGGAGATGCCATACTAGGCTAAGCTATGTATTGGAAGTGACTGTATGGGTTAAAGTACGTTTCCTTCACAGCACTCGAACACACTCGAACATCTTGACTTGAAGACACAAGGGAAAAAACAACGACTAGTTACACATTCACGTGCGACGGCTGATCAACATGCCTGCCATGGAAACAGGTGGGCTGTGAACGGCGGTCTATGACCAACAAGGTGGGAAAAGTAACCAGTAGATATGTTCAAAATTGGACCCCTTAAACACACAATTTTGTCCCGACACTGGCGGCATAATTGTGATGATGCGATGGTCGTTGCCGCAAGGCTGATGTCTCCCGCTGGTTCCCCTCTGCTTTCACCGTCTCGCAATAGAGTATTGTGGTCGCTTTTCCCGATTGCTTCTTGGAACGAATAATAGCCGCTGAAGACTTTGAAGCTCATCTGTATGTTTGCGGCAGTCATGGGCGCAAGCTTACATACGGAACCAACAAATCAGTGAACCGAGGAACTGATCATCGTGGAACCCAGCCCGCCACGTCTAATCTGGGCCACATGTGTCAAATGCATCGCGAAAAGCGGGAGTTGAACGAGCACTTGCTTGCCTAAGCGAGCTGCACTACGCTGGCACAGCCTACTGCAGGACTCTCCTTGCCCATAATCGCCTGAGATGTTTGAACTTCCGCAGACAACTGTAGCTGCCGTGCGTTTGGCAGCGCCTGCATTGTCGGATACAGTATTGCTTTATTGCTGATATCAAAGAGATTAGGATGCTGTAGAAAATCAAGCAATCCATTGTCTGTTGCATAAAATGCATCAGTTGGGTCTAGTATACGACGAATCCGATGTTCCACCGGCTTGAGAGTGCAGGTATATGGAGCTTGAACTTGGCCGGCCTGGCAACGGATCACGACATTCGGTTCCGGAGGAACTGATCAGCCGATGCCGGCCCAATGGTCTAGTGGTATGATTCGCCCTTCGGGTTATCCTCAATCCGGTTCCCATGGATCCACAATGGGCGAGGTCTCGGGTTCGAATCCCGATTGGGCCCTTTTTGGGTCGTGCAGTTCTAGTTTTCTCGTGAAACTGTCACTTTTGCTACTTACAGCGTTTGCATACTTACGACATGGTATTTCGTCGCCAACATTTAGCAGGAATTCTCGCTTGTCAGTCGTGTAATTTGACCTGTGGACTGAAAACGCCCATTGAAAGAAGGCACATGAATCGGTCAGCTCGCTCTCTTATCTAATCAAAAAGGATATCTCTGTATGGGATGGTACGCTGGTATTGGCAGACAACAGAGAGATAGACCGAGATGTCAGGGCCTGAGATGGCAGGGGTTTCGTCGAGAAAGCAATTCTTTAAATACGGCTCGGCGAATCGAAGCGCCTGGACTGCGGTCTTGGTAGCCGGAGGTAAGCCGCCCTATGCGTCAACCGCGTGCTCTCACTCTCCCGAGACTCACAAAGCAGTAAAAGCTTACCACACGCTCTCATGGGATTCTTAGTGGTAGCGACGCCGGACTTGACACTATCCCCAGCCAAAGCCCGGCGGCCGCTGTGCATCGTGAAAGGTGTTTGGGCGTGAGACGAGCCTCACATGGAACGAGCAAGGCCCGTCTTTTTGACGTGTCCGTCTGTTGTTCGGATCCTGCTTGGATCGCTGTGAAGCTTGAATTCAAGCGAGGTGGACTTTGGGATCTGCCGCCTATTTACCTACCGATCTTTGCAGATGTCAATGACTAGAATCCATTGGCTCCAATAACAATGTCCGAATCCTTCTCGCGATGCTCAGCTCGCCCACTCACATGTTGCGACATCAAGTCGCATTCGGGTATCGTCTGGATAACGTCGACACTGAACCAACCCTTGAATCATCTAATTAGATTCGCGAAGCACGTGCATCACGAGATCAAGCACCCGCGACGCCACACGTGGCCCAAGTATCCCTCATAGGCTGGTGCGAGTCAGCAAGCTCACGAACGCCCATCAGCGCAGGTCTTGGTCTTGATTAACGGCCCGATCAAGTGGGTCATGCCAGCGTGGGTCTGGGCATCCCTCTTTGCGGTCTCGACTCCAGTTGCGATGCCGGGGTCGCGGGGAAGAAAGCGGAGAGGCTTATCCTTTCAGCTCCAGATGAACCTGGGGATGAGAGGATGGGCAGCCTCCGTCTCTGGAGTCTGCATGCATCACCTGACGAGGTGTCGAGGCTGGTGTCGGACGATACGACCGTCGCCCCAGTCTCACGGGTACTGGACCTGGAGGCGATGCCCTTGGCGGCGGGCCTGCAGCCAATGCTACGCCCATGACTCCATCGTCGGCCAGTCTGACGCCTCTCAGCGTCCTCGTACCACCCTACCCTGCTGTCCCTCCACATGGGGTGGGTGGCCCAGCCCAATGCTCTGGATCGTACGCGGTCCACCATGCCCATGGGGTTCTTTGGGTGCCAGAATCTCCAAAGCAGGGGAGTGTTGTGGCTTCTGACGGATCCAATGGCCCATGACTTTCGAATGCCAAGCAACGAGACTATCGCGACCTTGCCATGTCGGACCGCAGTACATTGCAAACATGAACCATGGATGGCAGCATCTCTCACAAGCACGAAGCTCAGATAGGAGTCTCTCAAGGACTCGGGACTAGTCATAAAAGAAGCGCAACGCCAAGCTCATCTCGCCCGCCGCCCACGTTATCCCGCTTTCGTCCCCTGGAACCTGTCTCTCGCCAAGAGACGTGTCGCCGCGAAAATCAGCGAGAGAATATGCGCCCGGTCGTATTGTGGATGTTCCAAGACCGGTATTCTGTCCGTCTCGCGAACCTCGATCCCTTGGCACGCCGTTTCACAGCTTCACGTTCCTGTTGGGCTCCGTATCCGTCTTTGTTGTGCCATACCACACCGTCGGATCGGATATCCACCTCATGGCCTACCGCAGCCTGGTCCTGGTCCTGGTCCTGAACCCGGTCATCGTGTACTGATCGAGCTCGAACTCGTGCAATGCGGCAATGCCACCGGGTCTACGTGCGATCCAAGCCACCGCCCACAGACCACGAGGGGAACCTGGGGGTGGTGGATGTTGGGGCTCAACGGAGCAGCCCTCGTCCTGGTATGGAGTATGAGTATTGCCCATGGGGATGATGGCGTTGGCTTGCGGGTCATCAAGGTTGGATAAAAGGAGAATCTCGCCCCGGGAGATATTCGAGGTTATCTGCTCTCCATCCGCGTCTTCCCCAGTCACATCCCGGTAGCTGATTAGCTGTCAGTTGACATCAAGATCGGAAAACTCCAAGCTTTTGCTGTGTGTGTGTATACAACCTCTGAGCTTGCAACGACTGGGGCTTCACGTCACCACCGGCTTCACATCACCACCGGCCTCACATCACCACCGGCCTCACATCACCACCGGCCTCACATTACCGGTTCACCTCACCCTCACACCGCAATGGCTGGCGGCATCCCCTCGGCGGCTCCGGCCCTGGCCGGCGGCTACCTCACCGGCCGCGCCCTCGTCTTCCCCCTGTCCCTCGTCATCTCGCTCTTCTTCCTCTGGGGCTTCTCCTACGGCCTCCTCGACGTCCTCAACAAGCACTTCCAGACGGTGCTCGACATCTCCCGCCTCGAGTCCACCGGGCTGCAGGTCATGTACTTTGGCGGCGGCTACCTCCTCTTCTCGCCCGTCGCCGCCGAGTGCCTCAAGCGCCGAGGCTACAAGACGACGATCCTCATGGGGCTCGGGCTGTACTCGCTCGGCGCCATCCTCTTCTGGCCCGTCGCCCACTCGTCGACCGTCACGACCAACACAAAGGCCGTCTTCGGCGGCTTCTGCGCCTGCACCCTCGTCATCGCCTGCGGCCTCGCGACGCTCGAGACGGCGGCCAACTCGTACGCCGTCGTCATCGGCAAGCCCGAGTCGGCCTCGATGCGGCTGCAGTTCTGCCAGTCGTGGAACGGCGTGGCCTCCTTCATCGGGCCCCTCATCGCGTCAAAGTACTTCTTCGAGGGCGACAACGCAAACTCGCTGACCAACGTGCAGTTCGTCTACCTCGCCGTCTCGTGCGCCGGCGTCGCCGTCGCCGTCCTCTTCTTCTTCACCCGCCTGCCCGAGATCTCGGAGCAGACCATCGAGGACGCCGGGCCCAGCGCCGACGCCGTCCCCGTCCCGGGCCGCCGCGCCGTCGGCGAGGGCCCCATCTACAAGCAGCTCAACCTCGTCTTCGCCGCCGTCGCCCAGTTCTGCTACGTCGGCGCCCAGGTCACCGTCGCCACCTTCTTCATCAACTACGCCAACGAGAACGGCGGCTTCACCACGAGCCAGGCCTCCAACATGCTCTCCTACGCCCTCATGACCTTCACCATCGGCCGCTTCGTCGGCACCGCTCTCGCCACCTGCTTCGCCACCGACTTCATCGTCATGGTCTGGGCCGCCTGCGCCATCGCCCTCAACGCCTACGTCTGCGTCGGCAGCGGCACCCCCGCCGTCGCCGTGCTGATTGTCGTCTTCTTCTTCGAGGCCCCCATGTACCCGTCCATCTTCGCCATGGGCACCGCCAACCTCGGCCACCACACCCGTCGCGGCGCCGGCATCATGGTGGCGGCCGTGTCCGGCGGCGCCCTGTTCCCCGTCGTCCAGGGTGCCATTGCCGACGCCATCGGCACCCGCGTCTCCTACTTTGTGCCCCTCGTCGGCTTCGTCTACGTCCTGGCATACGTGACGTTCCACTGGATCCGCCACGGTCTCCGTATCAAGGCCGTCAAGGCGGAAGACCACCCCGTCGCCGAGACCGACGTCGTCACCGCCGAGGACGGCATCGAGAAGAAGAGGCCGGATGCCTGGGTCGAGCGGACGTGATGATATGATTCCCACGATGTGCGCTAGAGGGAGTTTTGACGAGCAACGAGTCTGTTTCTTTTTTTCTTTTTTTTTCCAAATTTTACGTACGATATCCAGCGATGAAGAAGCCGCAAAGAGCGCGGTGTAAGCTTTCTGATACCACATGGATAATACACATCATCATCTAGGCTCTTTTTGCCACTATTTTGGAACGCCAAAGCAGCCCCTTTCGTTACCGTACTCCCCAAGTCATGATGGCATTAGTCTTTAGTTCGACTGTGTCTCCTCCAGGGAGAAGCAATATTACGTCTTGCTCGTTTCCGTCGTCGTATATCATGTCCTCCAGTCTCTGGGCTGCTTCAACCCGAGACGCTCACAATAGCAAGGCCATCCCAGCGCCCAGACTCACGACGACCGCAGCCGCGCCAGATCCAGTTCCGACCCTGCCCGCCGCGCCCATGGCGTTGGCGCTGCGCGCGAGGTTCGGCTTCTCCGCCACCACGCGGATGTTGAACGCCAGGCTGTCCTTGTCGGGGGTGTATCTCGTCTCGGAGAAGTTGCATTGGCTCATGATGAAGTCCAAGTCTGGTTTCTTGTCAACACACGACGTCGACCTGCGGGAACTGCGATTACACAGCAGCAGGGAGGAAGATATAACTCACCATTCGCCCGGTTCTTGGACTGCTGGATGCAACTTTGGCACATTCCGGCCAGCAGCTGCACGTCGAAGCTCTTGTTCCCGCACGTGCAAGTCTTTTCCGCCTTCTCTCTATCGTCGCCCAGCTTCTGCTCCGGCTTCTTGTCCGGCTTCACTCCCTGCACCGCACTCGGAGCGGCACTCGGTATCGACCCCGGCATCGCCCCCGGCAGCACACCGGGCATGACGCCGGGCATCGCACCAGGTACCGCGCCGGGCAGAGGCATCGGGATGGGCACTGGGAATACCGACGGCGTGCTCGTTGGCACTTGGGGAGTCGGTTCCGGACTCGACTTGGGAGGCGGAGGCGGCAAGGGCAGCGGAGGTCGAGGCAGGTTTGGCTGCAGGACAGGAGATTGTTGCGGAGGCGGTCTCGGTGCCGGCACTTGAGGAGGCGGTAGAGGAGCAGCAATGGGTGGCGGTGAAACGACGACAGGAGGCGGTGCCACGAGAGGCGGAAATGGAGGAAACAGAGGGGCAGCGGGAGCCGGGACCGTGAGGAACACCGTCGACGTGGGCTGGACGAAGATGGGCACGATGAGGACGGGTGTGGAGGTTATTCTGGGTGGTGGTGGAGGCGGCGCTGGCGGTTCTTGCGGTGGTGGAGGAGGTGGTGGTGGTGGTGGCGGCGGAGTTGTAGTAGACGACGACGAAGACGACGACGACGACGAAGACGACGACGACGACGATGATGATGGCTGTTCAGGTGTCGGCGTCGGCGTCGATGTTGGCGTCGTCGGCGCTTCGGTCGGCAGAGGAGGAGGAGGCTGCTCCGGCGTTGACGATGGCGGCGGCGGTTGCGGATCGGCCGAAGGGTTCACGAGGGGCAGATCCGTGATGAAGACTGGCGGCGTCTCTACGGCCGGTTGTTGGAGCTGGTCTTGGGGCAGGGAAACAACGTCGTCGTTCCGGTTGGCCTGGTTCTGCTTGCGGTGGTGATGGCGTCGTACGAGGTCGCCATCGTGGCTCCTCTCGGGCAACGACTCGGGCTCGGGACCGTCTGCTCTCCTCTTCCTCAACCTCCGAAGCTCGTCGAAGCTGTGGTCGATGTCGCACTTGAACGTCAACTCGACAATGGGACCGCATATTGTCGCGCATTCCACGGGCACGTCGTCGATCTGCAGTTCTCTCGCCTTTGCCAGCACCGCCAGGCCCGACAGGACCATCAACATGTCCGCCCTCCTCATCTCGCTCGTGAGTGTTGACGTCAAACTCCACGTCGGAGAGGGTATTAGTGATTCACAGCAGGATTATCGTGGGTATTCCGTGCAAGTGTTCTAGTAAAGGCCCCAACTTCAGGGACCACAGTTGGATCGTCGCCTTGAACGAAGTCGTCCGCTCATCGTCCAAAGGACCGTCGAGGAAGAAAGAGACGATGACACTGCGGGCAGGACCTATATCAGACAGCTTGTTCCTGGGCCATGCTTCATGCCTGGCGCTTCTCAGCTGCAGACTCCCGCACGCTTGCCGCCGCACAGCGAACAAGATGAAACGGAAAGTCCCGAGCAACCATGTTTAAAGGTTGGACGGAAAGGCAAAACCTCTGTCACCTCGACCGGCCCTTTGTAGGAGAGTAGACAGGGAGACGGGAGGACCGGTCAGTTGCTCCTCTACGGCGACTCGCAACCAACAGGCGCTCACAGGGTAGAGAGCTCACACGGCGCCAGCCAGCTTGATGGGTTCCAACGACTCGTCTGCCCGTCTCGGAAGCCAACCCATCGACTTTGGCGCTGCAGGGAGCCCATCCGAGTCGAGTCGAGTCGAGTCGAGTCGAGACGCGATGCATCGGCTGCTTACAGCTGCGACATGAAACGCGAACAGACGCCGTTGTCAGCCCAATCGCATTGCATGGCGGCCGTGAGCTTCGTTTGGGGCCCCATGATGAGCTGGGATGACCGTGACTCCAAACGGTCGTGACTAAGGTTAACTCTGTGTCTTGGCTATTCCTTGGGGTCCTGCACAATACTGGGAGGTATGTCAGGTCGATGCTTGTGGCACAAGGTGTCCGGGGACGATTCCGCAATGACGAAATAGCAGTGGGTTACTTGGCCTCTGGGCATATGGGGATGGGAGTACGGGGGTTTCGAAACAGTCTTGGCTTGTTGTTCGATCACGATGGAGTGTTTCTGCCTTGGAGTGATTATCACCAGCAGTGGGAACCACACAGAATACATGGGTTATTTGCCCGTCATCTTCATTTCCAAAAGACAATGCAGACAGGCACAGCGGAACTGCAGGTGCTCGCGTGGGAGACGAACCGAAGAGTCCAACATGACTGGCTTTAGTACGCAGCCAGGGGCGCACAGGATCTGAAGTCATCGTGAAACAAAAGATGAGAACGGATGAGAGATGAGCCTGCGCGCAGCAGATGCAGAGCAGTTGGCTGCCACACAAGATTCGCCCCTGCGTTGCCGTACGTCGTGACGTGCAGAGTCTTGCGGCCGTTCCATGCATGTTCTAGCCTTTTGACGTATCCCGGGGTTATCACGGCTGTAGAATCCTTTTGACGCATCTCGAGGGGTTATCACGGCTATAGAATGGTTCTTCACTCCATTATTGACTAGTTAATACGTCTACCAAGTGACTATGCTACTCGATGCCTCAACCTAGTTTGAACTGGGCAAAAAGAAACCTCTACGAAACCAACACGCCAGAGCATCGACTATCTCAACCCTTGACAGACAGACTTGACCGCACCACATGGCCAACTCTCGCCATGGCTGGACAGAAAAAATGCAGAGAGCTTCTTCCGAGCAGCAAATATCCATCAATGCCATCCTTATAATCAAGATGCCTCAACTCTGGCCTCGTCTACCAATGCTCTCCACTCTCACTCCCAGTTTGCCCATCTCTATCGCATCAATCACTCCCCGGGCCATCGAAAACCCATCGTGGTATCTGCATGCTTTCCGCCACCCGTCTCCAGTCGATCCTCTCCTTTGGCTTGTGCTCGTCGGCACCCAGCCCAGTGGCAAGCCCGGAAACGTTTCCCTCACTCTCTGCCCTGCAGCCGGGACAGTCAGACGCACACTCTGGCTCGTCGACGTAACGCCCAAGCGGGTCATCTGAAGTCTGGGAGCCCTCGCGAAGGAGGTATCTGTGCAGGGCCAACACATCCGCCTGCCCAAGGTCCGAGGTGCGGACCGTGTTCCGGAGAGATGCAATCAGATCGGATATCGCGGCTTTGCAGAAGCTTGCAAGGGCGACTATCGCGAGAATGCACACCTGGGTGCACCGCTTCTTCAAGTACAAGCTGCAACGGCCGCATTGATGGCCACCCACACGCGCCAGGCAGCCTTTCTGCCATCGAGATGCTTGTCAGCGACCTCAATAAGCGCAGGACTGGCTCATCGAGTCACGATGCCCCTCATTCGAACGTCCCTCCATCATGCTCTCGGCGTGATCTATGTTTCCAAGATGACGATGAGAGGGGACAAGAGAGAAGAGATACCATGTATAATATGGATCATGTGGCCATCATGAGTGCCCAAGGTAGTCCAACGACCATTCATCATGGCACCAGGTGCCTCAGACGCAGCCATACCACTCCGACTGTGGCCAACACGAGGCCATCACCACCTCGTCACGGCACCCCATGGCTCGACGTACCTTGCATCCCACAGTTGACATCTAGACCCTGCAGAACACGCGCCAAACTCGCCTTGCTTACCCAGCTCTAGTGCGAGCATCAGCTCCGCAGCTGCCAGAGCTTCAGCGAGCCACCGAAGCTGCCCATGTGGCCCAGCGAGATGCGTCGACAGGCCGGGTTCGGGCCGTGTTGACGACTCTGTGTGACACCCGACACTCTACCGAATCGGTGGTGTAGCCTGCCACGAACTTGTCTTACCTGCTTCGTGTGTTCAGCATCCGGAAGTGTCTGGCCTCTGCGCTGGAGGCATATCATGAAGCCAAGAGCCTGCCGAGCTCGCTTCTCGTCGTGAGCCAACGTTGAGCGAACACCATTCCACGCCTTTACGCTTATCAAAGCCGCCGCACATCAACCTCGTCGCTCTGCTGGTCACTCGAATCTTCAGCGTCAAACCCCAGACATCTTCACGTTAGTAGCTGCACTTGGTCGAGGCAGAGAACCAGTCTTCTTGGCCTAGAGGCTAGAGGGAGCCTCTCTTGTCCAGACCCATGGAGCAATCACTCTTGCCGAGGACGTACGGCACCGTGCCCCAGTACCCATCTCACGATAATTCCATCTTCCCTTTGTCTCTCAGAGGAAAGCGTATCCTGCTCTGCGGGGCAAGGTCGTCTTCGCGGGCTTCAAGACGGGCGACGACCTGGCGGCGGCGTACGCGTCGGGCGACGTCTTCCTGCACTGCTCCGTCACCGAGACGTTTTGGTCTCGTCGTGCTCGAGTCCATGGCCAGCGGTGTGCCCGTCGTCGCCAGGGACGCGGGCGGGCCCAGCGACATGATCCAAGACGGCCGGTGCGGCCACCTCGTGCCGGCGGAGGACCTCGACGCGTTCGTGGACAAGGTCGTGCTGCTGTGCAAGGACGGCGGCCGGCGCGAGGAGATGGCTCGCCAGGCCAGGGTGATGGCGTGCGAGGCGACGTGGGACAAGATCAACAATCAGGTCGCGTGGCGGATGGCCGACGCCATCCAAGAGCGCGAGCGAGAAAGGGCGCAGGTTGCGCGTCGGCGGCCGTCCATCGCGATGCAGGCCAGCCGGCTCGTGCCCGTGTACAGCCGGCTGCTCATGAACAGCGCCGTACGCGGCGTGCTCGTCGGACGGGTGGTGGATGCGAAGCTGGCCGGCGGGTTCGGCGTCGTCTTGACCTTGTGGTGCGTCACCGGGGTCTATCTCGCCTTCGCCGAGGCGGCGCTGTGGTTCAAGGGCAAGCTGCCTCGACTCTGGGGACAGAGAGCAGCAGCTTAGGGATGTGATTCATGGACGCGATTCGGGATGTGTTCTAGGAGCCTACTGGGACCAGGAGTTTATTAGGAAGCAGAGTGAATACTAGCCCAGGACGTGGCTTGGTGTTGGTGTTTGGTGGATGTTTTCATGTGGCACTTGAGATGGGCCTTGTCTTTAGCAAAGAGCAACGACTGTTCAGCCATGTTTGAGATGCGGGATTAAACAGCGGATGTGATGATCATTGTAAATAGCATCTCTGTCACATGGGCTGAGACTGGAACGTGCAGATGCCGCGATATCTAGTGTCCCTGGCGGCCGCGTTGTTGTAGATACGCAAACGGTGAGGATGCCGTGATGCTCAACTCGCACACCCACGGCGCCTCACATAGTATTGCGACACTGCCAGCTATTGCCAGGAAATCGCGGCGAGAGATGGGCGTCTCAGTCACGCCAAACAAACCGTAGGCAAGTCTGCCAGGGTCCCGAAACAAAGGTGCACCAAGCAGTGCCGAAGGATATCTGCGACGATGTTTTTGGCGCTGGCCACGCGAACATGTATTGATTCCAGTTTGGAAATCATGTGATGGACGAAATACAATTAATGACGGTTGCTTATTCGAAAAACAAACAGCGGGCAACGAACGGCCAGACCGAGCCCTGGTTGCATCCGGCAGATGGCGACGGATCGTGGGGGATGTTGCGAATAAATGGCGATCGGCGAATCTTCAAAAGCACGAGCCAGTCCAGTCCAGCCCCAGGAACTCGGGATCGAATTATACGGAGGCACTCCGTTACAACTGGTCGTCTTGACCCAGGGACAGTTGATTCAGAAGGACGAGGCAATCGAAATTGGTGAGCCAAGTGGCTGTACGGAGTGGTGATACACTGATACTGGGCACCCAGGGTTCAGACGAGAGCAAAGCCAAGCTTTCGCTGACAGGAGGCTACTGTAGACGGAGCAGGGGTAGCGTGGCCGAGAGATGGACGACGGCATGAAACGGTGGAGGATGGTGGTGGTGGTGGAGGAGACTACATCTCACCCGACCATTGGGTCCTTAGTTCACCTGACCTGACCATTGGTACTGACCTGACCTGACCATTGCTATGGGGCACTGGTCCCACTTATTTTAAATGATATGGGGCCTTATAAGTGGGGTATTAAGTGGGCCTGTATTAATAATCATATTCCTAAGTAACACCTAATAGCTAACCCTAATGCCTAACCCTAAGCCTACTATCCTAACCTGTATTTTTAAACCAATTAGAATCTAGTAGGCCTATTTTTCATTTAAAATAAGTGGGACTAGTACCCTATAGCAATGGTCAGGTCAGGTCAGTACTAATGGTCAGGTCAGGTGAACTAAGGACCCAATGGTCGGGTGAACTATACCCTCGTGGTGGAGGTGATGGCTAGGGGAGAGGGACGAGAGCGGCCATCGTGGCTGTGGCTGGTGGCCAGTGACCAGTGACTAGTGGCTTGTGGCTGACCGGTCGTTAGTGGCTGGTGATGTGGCTTTGCAGGAAGAGGCTTGGACCGTGGCTTTCGCCTTCGGAAGCGTCTGACTTGGTGTTGGTCACGATTGGCCGCCAAAGCCGCCAAAAGAGAACAGAAGGGAGCACATCACACATCCACCGGTAACATGGACTTCCCAGCTCCAATGCTGCTGCTCACCGAAGTAATGGTGGCCTCTTCCCGGCAGGTCAGGGGTCGAGCGTGGGCTCGGCCGGTGGCAGCGAATCATGTCTCTGTGCATGGAACTGCCCACCGCTCGCCCTGTGTCGTCCGTTTCACCTGAGACAAGGGCCGTTGCCGCAGGCGTCGCGCGCGGCAGACTTGTTGGAAGAGGGAGGCGGCGTCGGCGAGATGCCCTCTTTGAGAAGATGTTGGGTGGAAGCTGTCAGCTGTGCTGTGTGAGAAAACGTGGCCATTCCAACAGGAAGTAAGCTGAGCTGAGCTGAGTGAGCTGAGTGAGCCTACTCGAGAATACCAACTTGTCACGTACGGACCTCACACAGAGTACAATGGCCCATGATCGTCACGTCTTCACGCCTGAGCGGGCGGCGAGATCACCATACGGTAGATGCGCGCTTCCAGAGTCTAAAACCGGTGGCTGTTGGCGCCGACGCCAGGCCTCTTGTGCGACCAGTCAGCCGTTTGCTGCTTTTCCCACTACTGATGTTTGTGGTGATTCTCGGTTGCCTCTCGTGTGCGTCTGACAGTGGCTGGTGGAAACCAAAAGGAACATCTGTCTTGGTGTGGTTTAATATGCCCTCGGAAGTATCTTTTACCCCTGACGAGCGTCCCACCCACCCAGACGCCTCCAGCCCCTTCGTACTGTGGTAATACGTAGTGACGTTGGATGGATGATGGATGAATGACTGACGGAGCCTCGCCCAATCACAGGTCATGGCCGTTCAGAACCTGCTTCGGCTTCCCCCGGTCTTCTCCCCACCTCCTCGAACGAGGCTTGTTCCACCTCGAGTCGATCCGACAATGCCATGGGCTGGTCGGGGATAGGCTCACGAGACTCAGGCACAGCGGACGCCAGCCAAACTCAACTCTGAACTCTCTTGCTGTCTCCTCCTCTGCTGCCTCTCTCCCTCCGGCAAAACAGAGCAGGGTGGCAGGGCAGAGAGCAGCAGACTGGAACCTTGGGCCTGGGTTGGGTGTCTGGGTGCGGGCTCGATAGGGGTTGAGATGGCAAAGGGCCTCCATCATCTGGGAGTCCGTGTGACTGTCTTTGTACACGCCATCCCTCGGACTCTTTTCGTTATGCACAATCTTTGTCTCGTCCGCTTACCGCCGTATCCTCCGCAGTACGACGACCACTTCTCCTCTTGGCTTCCGTCTATCCGGAGACCAGTCTAGTCATGGTTGGCGGACAGAAGACTCTTCTCTGGACCGCACTTGTATATCCACCTCGTCGTGTCCAGACCTTTGCCAACCCTTGCCGGGCTTCCGCTTCGCTGGGCTGGGCGGAAGAAAAGGCCATCTCGACAAGTTACTGTGCACCTGTGCAAGGTAGCGCGGTAACTACTGACTGAGGAGAACATCTCGACGAGTTAGAGCCAGCCGTAGAGAACCACAGCCAACCCTGTTGTGTCTCCTTTTGGATCTTCCCATGCTTAATCCTTCCCTACGCCGCGGCACACCATCCCCAGACCGGCCTGGTGTCTCAATCCCCGGCTAACCTTGGCTCGATTACCTCGCAGATTCTCCTCTCTTCCCGTCCCTCCACCAGCTCCCAAGCCGCAAGCCGCAACCCTCGGTCCCCTGATTCCCCTGCGTCGCCGCCTAGCGGATGTGAACTCTGCCTCTCGGACTGCCAACCACAGTCATGTCTGTCGTAGTATGGTCTGTACTTTACGGGTACTCAGGCGCACCAGGTAGGATGTCGTAGCTGCAAGAGTCCGTCTCGTCCTCCGTCTCCATCCTCAGTAGCCGTACGTATCTTCGCCGCCTCTTGTTCTGTCCTTTCACCGGGTCTGCCTGGTTCGCTCGTCCCTCCAGCCCGTTTCCACGTTTCTGATTCCCAGTTCCCGCCGTCCCTGCGCGTCCCTCGTGCACCATCCGTCTCACAAACACCACACTACGACCAACACGTACCGCATCTCTGGGGTCTCCTTCACCTGGGTTTTGCCGTCTCCGTGTTGGACAGAAGAGGAAGAGGGAGAGGAAACGGTCTGCCAAGCTTCCATAGTGTAATTAATACTTGTATCCGTAGCTCCTCTGCGGACTGTGCCACCACACCGTAACAACGCTGCCCCCTGTCATCTGTCGCATCACGCCTCACATCTCCCGGACCTCGCCATCCCTGTCTGCCGCCACCTCGACGTCGTCGTTGTCTGGCTTCTCTCGTGTGCTCCAGTCCGAAGCCTCTCTCGCCTCTGTCACTGCGTACCCGCACCCAAGGAGCCAACATCTCGTCTCGCCAGGTCGTCCGTCCCCAGAGTCCCAGATACCCCCCCCTCAGCCCTGTTCTGTGTGGATCGTAACGTGTCAGGCCATTCATTGCTCGTCTTGTCAGGCACCACGATGGTCGGCGCATGACACAACTCCTCCCACACGTCTCCCGTTCGTCAAAGGCCCAGCCCTGCAGCCTTTCATCGACGATTAGTCTCCGTCCTTATTGAATCCTCGCCACCCATCCCACCGCTCTCCCGCTGCTGCGTGGTCTCGTTCCTCTCGTCATCCTGCGCCTTTCCGAGTCGAGTCGACCTGACCATCGCGCCATCAACCCGACCGAGACCAGCTAAGCCAGCAGCAATTTGCAGTTTCACCCTCCCCTCTCACGGGCAGGTCCCTTGTTTTTCACTTGTTCACAGTCCATCTCCTTCACTTCCTATCCACGCCGTCCCTCTCTGTCGAACCACGCTCCGGCACAGCACGATACGAATCGACTCGACTCGACTCGACTCGACTCGACTCGAAATCCTTCCCGTCGTTAACGATTTAATCAACCTCCACTACCGACAACTTCACACACTGACCCCGATCGGTTCTCACCCGAACACACGGACGGACACGCGGAGAGGTGGGAAGCAAGCGACTCTCGTTCTCTGGTCACAGCCCGCTCGCCCTCTTATTCTCTCTACT
This sequence comes from Colletotrichum trifolii, assembly GCA_004367215.1. Classification (NCBI taxonomy): domain Eukaryota; kingdom Fungi; phylum Ascomycota; class Sordariomycetes; order Glomerellales; family Glomerellaceae; genus Colletotrichum; species Colletotrichum trifolii. The sequence goes on along the minus strand of RYZW01000228.1, from coordinate 29,392 downwards.
TGACTTGTTCACTTCGATTCGCTTCGCTTCGCCGCCGGCCGGGACCCGACTTTTCTAATTTGATCTTGGCGACGCCATACCGACATCAGGCAGTTCGCTCCACCCTCCCTCCCTCTCCCTCTCTCTCGCTCGCTCGCTCGGCTCCGATCCGCAGCAATTAATACCGACAAACCGCCCACCCGCTCCAACTGCTCTTCGTGTGTGCTACGCCATCTTTAAGCTTACTCGACCAGAAAAAAAAACCCCCCACTTCGACTTCGCCGGGCGATCGTCATGTTCTGGAAGCTGGCAGTCACCACGGCGGCGCTGGCCTCGAGTGCCCGCGCCGAGATCCGCCCCGTGGCCATGGACCCCTCGATCGAGGTCAGGGCCGTCGACGTGCTGGAGAGGAGCTACGAGGACGTCGCGAACCGCTACCTCGAGAAACGCCAGAGCATGGACATCAGCGCCGAATGGGTCCCCAACACGGCCGAGATCAAGGTCAACGCCGACGGGACCATCAACATGACGGCCTGGGAGCAGGAAACCTCGGCCGCCTGCACCGTGGCCCTCTCGCACCTCGACGCCGCCTCGAACCCGTCCGGCACCTGTATCTGCTACAACCTGCCCAGCCTGGACGCCAAAACGGGCGTCTTCGAGGCCGACCTGCGTCTCTTCAAGGTCTCGGAGCCGAGGGACGCCTTCTCGGGCATCCCGCCCCAGAACATCCAGGTCGGGCTGTCCTTCAACGGCGCCTCCGTCTCGCCGGTGAGCGCGAACCGCATCGCTGCCGGTTTCGGTTCCGTCCGTCGCGACCTGTCCCGCGACGTCTCCTTTGACGTCCCGTGGGCCGCCTTGCAGAAGCGCGGCGTCCAGCCGCTCGCTCTGCAAACGTACCTCTTCATCGGTCAGATCGACCAGTCGAGAATGGTGCAGCCCATGACGATGTAGGTCCTCCTCCTCCTCCGACGCCGTATAAACTTAGCGCGACCGTCCTGACATGTTGGCAGGTCCCACCTGGAAGCCCTCGTCATGCCGACCCTCACCCTCACCGGCGTCAACGCGGCCGGCCAGACCGTCAGCACAAACGTCTCGTCAAACGAGGCCTCCTTCGTCACCGGCGTCTTCTCCAAGGAAGTCATCCGGTCCGACCTCGCCATGGCCCAGGCCGCCGTCGACGAAGTGGTCGCCGGCCTCAAGAACGGCACCGTCGCCTTCGTCCTCCCCGGGGTCCAGCTCATGGTCTTCCCCATCGGGCTCATCATCACCGGCACCTGGCTCATCATCGGCCTGGCCTTTTACGGCTTCGGCACCTACGAGCGCATGGGCTACGCCGACAGCTACAGGAGGAGACGCGCTGTTGCCGGAGACACTGCCAAGCGGATATAATACATCCTACTCTTTGAGAGAGCACGGGTTTAGGGGGGAGGAGCATGGGCAAAGGGGGTAGACACGTGGTCCGGTTCGTACGAGTCGGACCGAACGTCACCGCCCGAGGTAGCAGAGGCATCAATCAGCATCAAGCAGCAGCGTCGACGACTTTTTTTTTCTTTCCTTTTTCTATTCTTCATCTTCACTCTCTTCACTCCCCCAGCTGTCGGGAACACACTCTAAGAACCGTAAATAGTTGGATGCCCAATTACCTAGCCATTAGAAAGAATCTTACCCGACCAGTCAAGACTGCGTCAACTGTTCCTACTGGCCTGGCCTACTCGCTCAGCTCCAATTGGGTAATTGAGACCTGTCCTCACCGCAAACTCGCGCTTCAGTGACGAGTGTGGTTGAGGAATGCGGTCCGGTCTGCGGCTATTGTGCGACATGTCACAGTTTTGGGATGGTTTCAGCCTGGGGCGCTCGGTGAATGCAACGTCACCACGCCCTGGCATGGTGTGTGTGAGGGCGTGGGCGAGGATCTTGGGATGATTCAAGCCACGTGTGGCTGGCTATAGAAAACCGTCAAACTGCCGTGTCAATTTGCACCGGTTTCTTGTAGCCGAAGAGCTGCTCACTGTGTGAAGAACCGAGTGGTGTACATGTTATTCGAAGCGACCTACTTCTTCAAAGTCTTCCGCGCAACCTACACCAAGCTCTGTGAAGACTTCAACACTATCGACTTGTAGCAAGGCCTTGAGCAAGCATGACTTGGCTACACTCTGTCCAGGCCGCCCGAGACGTCAGTCGTACTTGTACCAAGTAGAACCCGTGGCGAGCTGGAGGACATCAGACTTCAGCGTCATCCTTGCAGACGGGGCGGGCTCACGGTTGTCACACGGGCTTTTGTATATGCACGTAAGTTCCCCCGTCTGGCTGTCGTGCCTACATATCGACACGGGCAATCTGCAGATTTGGCTCTAGGTTTCTGCTTGGGCTGGAAAGGTTCATTGAGGAAACGTTCTGACGGGGCCTTCTCTCCCCAGTCCCCATGCGGCACTTGCTTTGCGGGCCATCTGTCTCTGGACGATTGACTTCAAGATGAAGACTCTGCGGGAGAACCTTCGATGGAGGCGCAGCGGACATCCCGCGTTCACTTGTTTTCCCGCAGTTTACTCTAAAGGTTTGGTCTGTCGGCCCAATGGTAGGCGTGTCTCTTCTCACTGGGGTTACGACTGTCATCTGCAGCTCATGGAGCCTCACCGCTTGAGCTATCAAACTCATCGAGGCACATTGATTATGCCGCTTTTTTTGAGCGTCGACTCATGGGTTCATTGCAGTACGACTCGCTCTGGAGTTTGTTTGCGAGCCAGACACAATAGTTCAAAAAGATTTGAGGCACAATTACCCTTGAGTCCATTTTTGATCGTTCATCAAACCGAGTATATCCCAGGACATTAGAACGATGGTCAACCGTTTAGTCTGTCGGCAAGTTTTGATGTGGATTGATTAATACGTGGTTATATGTCTAGCTGCACCCCTCTCATGATGTGCAATAGGCATAGAACATGACCACGTCACGAATGTAAAAGTAGCCTGTTATTCTCAATGGCGCCTTACGTGGCATCCAAATCCCCGCCAGTTGTTCGACTTTTTAGTCTTCTGGTCGTGAGGCTTCAAGCCTACCACTTTTACAATGACTCTCAGACTGATTCAAAAAAGCCGCTTAGGCATAGCTGTGAGGTACTCGTTGAATTCAAGTCTGGAAAGAATTACGAGTCTATTATTCAAATTTCGAACAACGAGCTTATTCAGTTCATCTTATCTGGTGACCAGATCTGTCTCTATACTTGACAGCATTATCAGTGTGTGCTCTCTCTCAGCCCCTCGAGCTCTCCGTTTCACCCATTACGTGTGAACTTCACTGTGAAATAGTCGAGGCCGAGAACGACTGAGCCCTGCAGTCGGGTACTTCACACAAGTGATGCCCGCGGCGATGCGTATTCCTCGATGCCAATTGAGTCTCACTGAGGTCGGTGTGAGGACGATGCACATCCATGCTGCCATTAATCCGGCGAGGTCACCATGCTATGGATTCAACGTAGAAAATACCAGGAGTGACACTCTTAGGTGTATGAGCTACTCAATAGAGCCAAGGTTTTGCCAGAATGCCTGAGATGGGTAATATCCCCTTACAACTAGACAATGTTGAACTGTTTTTGAGGATACCAGTGCATTTGATGAGCTGCTCATTCATCTCTAGAATGAGCAAAACGCACGGCTCACGCGGCAAGCCAACGCGTTGCATCAACTTTGTGATTATACCTCCAATCAGAGGGGATGCGATTGGCAGCAGCGTCCTAGATGGTCACAATACACTCTTCATCTGCACTTGCGTCTGGTATTTGGGCGTTGAGGTCAAATCTTTGAAAAGCGCCGTGGACAGGACGAGGTTGATGTCCCTCTCCATAACCATCTAATCCAAATAAATGTCAAAGAGATCACTGGGAACGACCCTATGATGCGGTGACGTGGTCAACTAGACGCCTCACTCTGTGAAGAGAGCCGAGGCGAAATGAGTTGACCCGCAGACCAACACGGCGTGGGCGAAAGCCTAGCAGACGCGTCTGTTTACGAAAACATTCTGACAATGTACAGCCATCACATCCCAGTCCTTGACAGTGATTGTCGTCACGGAGCTTTCTGTCCACGGCTGGCAAGGTTCCGACAGCAATATCAAAGTCCCGGCACCGATATCATTGTAAAGGAGACATACTGAGCAACGTTGGATGCATGACATCATGCTCTCCTGGAAGAGAGACAGCTAATTACTGCGTACCTAGCTTGAATCCGGCCTGCCATCAATTTGGGATACGTGCTCTTATCGCGGTGCTGGATGGCTCAAATCACCACCTTCACCCTCTCTTCACCAACAGCTGCCCCGTCTTCCCGTGCTCGAGCGAGTGCTGAAACTGTCCGGACGCAACACGATGCCGGCTCCATCAAGCAAATTTCATGCGGCCAAGCGGCTGTTAGGCGCGGGCTCCAGGTCGGTGGTATTCTGCTGCGCCCAGAAACCCCTTTGCTTCACGGGACGCATGAATGATGCACGTTTCTCGCAGGGAGCACCTGTCCAGCAAAGTCGCCGCCAACACACAGGTCGAGGCTCGGAGCCGTCTCGAGCACCCAATGAAAACAGCGTCGTGGGACAACATCAGACGCAACTGCAGCGAGACCCTTGGTCGTGTTTTGACCCGAGGCAAGGAGAATGCAGATGTTATTTGACAGCTGTCATGAGGTTGCCTGGAGACTGGGCGACTTTGCTCCGGACGCGGTAAAGTGCCCTCTCGATTGTGGCTCGATCCCACGACGGCTGCGATATCGAGAGTGCTGTTCTTGCAGCCTTGACTCGAATCCCGCCCCTCCTGTCTCCCGGTCAATCTCTTCTACCGTATATCGATGTTATGCGTCCCGACTAGACCAGGGTCCACCGAGGCATCAACAAACGAACTTCGGACGAGAAGCCGTCGCGGGACTCGCCAATCACGGAACGGCCGGTATGCTGGCAGAGAGGCATTCATCTCGATGTCGGCGTTCGGTCGGTGGGGGTTCGCAGGCTAGGCCCGGCTTCTTGCTGGACCGGGACTGCATGATGGATGGTTTGGACATCACGCAGAACCAGGTCTTCCCTTCAATGGCTTGGCTGGAACTGTTATTTCGGTTCGAGGATGATATATATTGTTGACTGGCTGCCACCCCCCGCTGCCGGCCGACATGTGTGTTTCGGATGGCTAGTAGAGACGTCTGTGAGAGTTCATCAGCGCAAAAAACACACGATACCTCGCACATCACCGACTTACCACCAGTCTCTACCAAAAGCCTTTTAATTAAAAGTGCAGAGAGCGCCGTCTCTCCCCATCGACATCCGATGACGGCCAGACCAGACGTCGCCACGCTGGTGGCGCAGATGAACGAGGCCCTCGCTTCAATCCACGAGACGATCGAGGGCCTGTCCAAGTCTGCCAGCGAAAGCGACACGAAGCTGGACGAGCTCGAGAAGAAACGCGATAGCACGCTCGCCGAGCTCCAGGCAGCATACGAGCAGGAACAGGCAGAACTCGCCGCCGCAAGACAGAAGGAGCTGGAAGAGATTGCCGAACAGAGGCGGCGAGAGGACGAAGAGCGCGAAGCCCGGCGTCGCCGGGAGGACGAGGAGCTCGCGGCACTCAAGGCCAAACAGGACGAGGAGAAGCTGCAGACGTTCGACGCGACGACGCACAATGTCGAGGACGAGATGGACAACCTCATGGACGGCATCGAAGAGGAGGCGGCAAAGAACATTGCCCAAGGCGAAGCGAAACTGGCGGAACTCGAGGAGAAGAGAAGAGTGAGCGCCTACCTTGACGTGCGAACTCGAGCGAGGTGCGGAGTTTTGAGTCTAACTTGCTTTTTCCCCTAGGAACTCAATCGCTTGATCGAAGAGCAGATGAAGTCTGCTCTACCACCCGTCCCGACCCGAAAGCGCGCGAGGACAATACGCAGGAGTGGCGGTACTCTCTCGGGCCAGCCATCTCCGCTGCCGAGAGAAGAGGGTCCCGCGCCCGAAGACAAGGCCGCTGAAGGTGACGACTCCCAGCCACCAATCCAAGAACCAGTGGCTGAAAAGAGCGTTGAGGAGGCGGCGAACGAGGAGGAGACGCGGTCTAGCGAAGAAGCGCCCCCGACCGCCGAGCCGGTAGCCACCGAGGCCGAGGATATAATCAAGGATGAATCAGGTCCTGACGTGCCGGTCGCTCTGGAGGAGGCGAGTGATGACACGATCAAAGAGGAACCGGCGGCGGAAGAGAACAAAGCCGCCGTGGCTGCAGAGGAGGTTTCGCCGCAAGCTCCTGAGAACGGACCAGTAGAGGAGAATGCTGTGGTAGAAGAGCCTACCTCCGATGCTGCAGAAGCACCGGCCGATGAGGGGCCAGCTGCCCAGGAGCATATCGTTGCTGAACAGATTTCGGCTGGGCATGTTTCCAAGACTGATGTTGCTGTTGAACAGTCCGCAGAAGACGAAGACACGGATCCAGAGGCTCATCTCAACGAAGTCCCTGCATCAAATCAGCAGCAGGTCTCGTCCGAAGAGGATACTCGGGAGGATCTGGCGCCAGAAACGGAGGCTCCAGCAACACAGACCGAGCCAGACGTGGAAGAACAACCAGAAGCTGCTGTGGAGGACCCTTCGGAGCCGACTGGCGACACCCGCAAGGCCACTGAAGAAGACTGCACGACTGCTCGCGAGGAAACGACTCTGGAGTTTTCGACGAGAGCTGTTGTCGAGGAGCCTGTCCCAGGGGAGTCTGTCCCGGAGGATGTTGCTGGATCTATATCTATTGATGCAGAAGAGATGGCCCAGGAGCTGGATGTTGAAGAGCATCAAGCAGCTCAGGAGATCGAAGCTCAACACTCGCCTGATGTCATATCAAAGATTGCTGATAAGGAACCACACTCAGCTGAGCAGGCGACTCTGGAAGAAACACACGTCCACGAAGAGCCCTCCGAGAAGGAGGAGGTTTCTGCGGAGGAGACCCCGGAAGCCGCGACAACCGAGCCAGAGCATGCTCAGCCAGACGCCGCGAGCACAGCCCCATCCTTTGTGCCTGAAGATGGTGAGCCCGTTCAGGGGGCAGTTGAAGATGCTTCGAGTGGCATTGATGCAGAAAAAGACGTCCAGCACGCTCCTCAAGCAGAGAAGCCTGGTCACACCGAGGATAGCGACAGCGAAACCCGTGGCGAGCCCCATTCTCGCCACGAGTCCACTTTGGATGAGCCAACTGGAACAGAGGCAGTTTATCACGAGCTTGATGGTACCAAAGATGGACGAACGGATGACGCCGTCGAAGAGGCCGAGGCGCACGAGACTCGAGCGGAAGTCAGTGAACCACCCCCGAACACCCAGGAGGAGGAAGGACATCTACCAACCACTACCAGCAAAGATCCTGAAGATGGAGATTCCGAACCCAGGGACTCTGCGTATCTGGACCGAGAACAAGTCACTCGTGGTGTCTCTGACGCAGATGAAGACGATACCACTCATGGACCTTCTGACGCCGCCTCTGACGCCCCTGACGCCGCTGTCGTCTCTGCCAACTTGACCCAGGCTGTTGAAGTCGAGGAAGCTATAGAGAAGCCCGTTTCCTTTGAGATTGCAACCACCGATGCATCGGAAGCGGATGAGGCAAGGCTCTCGGAACCCGCCAAGTTGGATGAGGCGCCACTGGCTCGACACGACGATGAACAGCATCCCCACGAGACGGTGCCTGGTGACCAGGACTCTGGGCTATCGGAGGCTCATCCACATCCAGCTGTCGAAAGTCATGGCTGTGAAGTCGAGGAGGTAGCTGAGCAGGTCAAGTCACCGCACGTTGACCGCGATGAGACCTTTGACCAGGCAGACGTTCACGAGATGAGTTATCCTGGGAATGAACACCAACACGACCATGACAGTCCCCCATCGGGCTATGCCAGTACCGGCGTCAAGTTCGTGCCGTCAGATTTTGAGCATCCCGCCAGCTATGACGAGCCAGAAGAGCTCTCGGTCATCACCGAGCACACCGAGCCAGCTACATCAACCGCTGGCGACACGTCCGGTGTAGCCACAAAGGCTGATGAGTACTTTCACCCTGAATCCTCCGTCACCCATCAAGTCTATGAAGCCCCGGAAGCGGACCTCGCGAGCTCCTACATGACCGAAGACTCCGGTATGGCCGCAGACGAGGGTGAGATGGGTGAGGCCCAGCACCAGGACAACAGCTTTATGCCTACCGCCAGCACGCTTGGGGAGGCTGAGACTAGCTTCTCGTCGTCGAAGCAGGTTCACTTTGCCGAGGAAGAGGGCGAGGGCGAGGGCGAGGGCGACGATGACGACGATACCGAGTCATCGCCAGTCCTCAGCGTGCGGGAGGAGAGTGACGCCGACGAGCCGGGAGACGATTACGCCAACAACCCCTTTACCAGGCCTGCTGGCGTCGCCTACGGTGACGAGACGCATCACAAACCAACGGCCTACAACCCTTCCGCCCAGCCAGGCGCCGAAGATACTTCTGGGACATGGCCACGATCGCCGTACAACCCGTTTACGACAAGAAGAGTCAGTAACGCCAGCGACACATCCAACAATCCCTTCACCAGGAACACCTCGAGCGCTGCGGACAGCTTCCTACCGACGGCCAGTACCCTGGGACAGCCTTTGGCAAGTGGTGTAGATGACTCGTTCAATAACCCGTTCGCTCGCAACGCCACGACATCCGTCGGCGACGACGTCTTTGCTCCACCCAAGGTCATGGATTCAACGCAGAACAACCCCTTCGCCCGGAGCGCGTCATCTGAACGGAGCGTCCTGCCCACCGCAAGCACTCTCGGACACGTCGACGCTTCGCACAACAATCCCTTCGCGGCCCCCATCGGAAGCGCTGTGGGTGGACCACTCGACGAGAGGGTGCTCGACCAGTACGGCCAGGGGAATATGGGTGAAATGGATGATTCCGATGAAGAGTTCGAGGGCTTCAGTCCAAACACAAGCGGCTTCGTTCAGGCCAGCAGCCCATTGTCCGCACGATATCTCGCGCCAACGCCGTTGGAGCCCATCCAGGAACGCTACAACAGCGAACTAGAAGACATGGACTCCGATTCGGAGGAGCCAGAGAGTCTCACGACGTCCCAGCAACTACCTGGTACCACACAGAGAGCACCTCTGCCCATGCCAAGCATTGCTGAACGGCACCGTCAAGAGTTTGACGACTCTGACGAGGAAGAAGACCACCAGAGTCTCGATAACTTCCAGCCTGTGCATACCAATCCCTTGTTGACGTCGCCCCAGCACAGAGAAACCCAGCCGTCGCCCTCACTTCGCACCCACAGCTCACATGGATATCACGAGCGGCATGCTGATGATTCGTCCGAAGAAGGAGATGCCTTCGGACTGGAAGCTCACGGATCCAATGTCCCCCCTTCAACCACGCCACCTGTTCCGCCACGCTCCCAAGCACGACACAGTCAGCAGCAGTTTGAAGACTCGTCGGACGAGGAGCAGGAAGGATGGGATTCTGCTTTCATCCCAGCTCAACCGGCCGTCGTGCCGACGATACAGTTTGATGGCGCATCTCCGCCCCCATCACCCCCCCGCGTGTCGAGTTCCCTTTCACAAAGCAGGTATCAAGAAGAAGACTCGGAGGAAGAGGACCACGACGTCTTGTCATCCCAAGTAGCCCGGCCCTTTTCCGTGGCAACATCAGGATACGGTACTACGCCTTCTCCTCCACCCCCACCGCCGCCGCGCGCGCCAAGCTCACAGGGTTTCCATCATCAAGATCAAGCGGACTCAAGTGAGGACGAAATCCCCTTTGGCACAAGCATTTCCCAACCTGGTCAGTTCCCCATTTCATCAGCATCTCAGTATAGGGCTCCTCCCCCTCCCCCTCCCCCTCCCCGAAGAGCGAGCAGCTCCCAGGGTCAGTATCGCAAGGAGACGGGGGATTCAGACGACAAAGGACAGGATGATTGGGAACCGGATGCCGCTCGGCTCGGCCAGACGCACAATCTGTCGACGTCGCAGTACGGAACAACACCGCCACCACCTCCGCCTCCGCCTCCGCGTGCCCCTAGCGCACAGCATCGCCATGGTCACGAACTCGACGACGACTCAGACAGCGAGGATAATGAGGAGGACTGGACTGCTAATACATATGGCCAGACAACGAACGTGATAGTTTCAGTGGACAACCAGATGGTGGCCAGCAGCCCGATGACACCGACAACTCTGGTGACGCCGTTAAGCCCGATGGTGCAGTCCCAACCGACGGAAACACTACCCATGGCGTCGGTGCCGGCAAGCAGCAGCCAGGAGCTTCAAAGTCATCCAAGAGAAGAAGACGGGGTAGAAAGCGATGATTCGTGGGAAAACATCAACCAGCGCGGCGAGACAGACGACACGGGTGCCCAACCGACAACTCCAGGATTCGTCGCCCCGATGCCACAGCTTCGCGTCGACAACTACGAGCAGCAGTGGCCCAACGCAAGCAACGACCAGATCTCCACCGCTTCGACGTATCTCACCCCAGCGGGCCCGGGAGACTTCACCGACACCGAGTCTCAAGAGTACGCCACGCCCCTGGCCTCGGCAGGCTTCAGCGCGTCGTCTCGGGATACACCGGCGGCCATGGACTCGCCCCGGACTTTGCAGACGGCGGACGTCAAGGAGCACCAAGTCGACCGGTCTGACGCGCAGGAGGCGTCATTGTCCCCCTGCCATCCGGGAGGTTCGGACGATGATGGAGACGGGGTTCCAGCCCAAGCACCGGCTTTCTTGACCCAGTTCGGTACAGCAGAAACCCCTCAACATCTTCAAGACGATGAACCTGCTTTGGAGCAAGTCATCGACTCCTTCCAGGGTGACAGTGACGAAGAGGATGACGACGGTCCTCGTACGACCCTTCTTCCAGACGAGCATGAGGCACAGTACGTGTCATCGCGGTTTGGATCGTCAACCTGGCGTGATGAGCTACGTTCCCCTACGCTCTTTGGCGCCACGAGACACAGTCGTTCCGGCTCACTGAAGGAAGAGTTGCGAAATTCCCTACACGAAGACGCCGAGACACGTCAACTATCTCACCTTCAGACGCAGCAATTCCATCCGGAAGTGCATTCCCAGAACGTTCACAGCCCGGAGGAGGCCCAGTTTCACGGTCAAGAGGCATTTGAAGGTCAGGCGAGCCCAGTCTTCCACCAGACCTCGTACGCACAGCAGGGTGGCCAGGACTACGATCAAGATCCTTACGCTCAACAACAGTACGACAACCATGGACAGTTCAGCCAGCAGTCGTATGGCCAGGCACAGTACAGCCCGGACTTTAAGCAGGCTCAACACGGGCAGTTGTCATCACTGGAAGCCGAGCTGCAGGAAGCCGACGACTACGAAGACGATGACGACCAGGCAGACCATCACCCGGCTGATGATCAAACCCCCCAAGGCCACGACGCGGAGGAGATGGAGCAGAACACACCTCACCTGGCGCCCCAGACGAGCGAGCCAGCCGTAAACGCGAGCCCTCTTGTGCTGCAACAAGAGTCGCCCGCAACACCTGCTCGTGATGCGCCGTCTACGCCTCCCCAGGGCACACCGTCGACACCGTCTCGCGGCCTGGCCAACAGCAGACACAACCCGGAACGGCCTCGGACGCCGCCGTCGTCTCAAGTGGTGTCAGAGGAAGACGTCGACGCCTCGCTGTTCGTCCCCCGCGACGTCACCAACGTCCCATGGCACGCCCGCACCGACTCGGTGCCGTACTCGCTGCGGAGCCAGAGCACGATAGACTCCATGTCGTCGTCGCCGATCCACTCGGCGCTGCACGCGGACAAGCACGAGCCCGTCATCCGCGACTCCTGGCCCGCCTCGGTCCACAACATGACCAGGCCTCGCAACGACTCGACGCTCACCGACCGCTCGCTGGACGACCCCTTCCGGTACGACGGCGCCGCCGCCAAGGGCCTCCGCGGTCCGTCCGGATCCGTGGGTTCCAGTTCCGACAGCCCGCCGCGGAACACGGGCGCGTCGCCGGGCAGCCTCATCAGCAGGATGCGCGGCATCTTCGAGAACGGCGCGTCGAAGCAGGAGCCGGCGAGCCCGGTGCGGTCGCGGCCCGTGTCTGGCGTCTTCCACCCCGTCCGCCGCGTCAAAACCGGCAGCAGCAGCAGCAGCGCCGGAGCCGACGCCGACGCCGACGCCGACGAACCCCCGCGCAAGGGCGGGTTCCTCAACGAGGCCGAGGACGACGTGGACGAGCAGAGCGCGCTGCTGAGGAACTCGGCGGGCGGGCTGGAGGCGAATTGACCACGCTCGGGCGGAGCGGGGCTCACGATCACGAGGGTGAAGCGGGACGCCGAGTACGACGAGCTGGACGAGCGACCCAGGCGCAAGTACAACAAAGACGCGAGCGGCCTCCGTGTGCCCATCTCGGCCGCGGCTGCTGCTGCTGTGGCCGAGGGGATGGCGGACGGGGCCGGCGGACCTGCTGAGCCCTCGGGCGAGAGCGTATGTCGATTGGCGTGGCTGTTTGTGGAGGGTTGGCGGCAGAGGCTGCGCAAGGCTGGAGATGGCATCGAGAGGAGCCGGTGGGAGTGGGAGATTGATGGAACGACGAGCGTGTGTCGACGCGGTCGCGCGTCGAGCGTGACGTTTGAGTTGGTCATGTCGGATGCCAGGACAAGGGTGCCGGAGGAGCTGGGTGCGAGGAAGAAGAAGCATCGCAAGTCTGTTCGCTGGGCGTTGGATGATGTCAAGTGACGATGTTACGAATCATGGTTACGGAGATTGAATCGAATATGGCCATGGCCAAGTCTATGGCTTTAGATGTGGATACGAATATGGACAAAGGGTAATGAAATAATGATTAGACGGTTGGCGATTCAACTGCAAAAGGCCACTGACGTGACCGAAAGATATCATCGTATGCCTCACTTTCCCACGCCACGTCTTATTGCCGGTATTTCCGTATAGTCTCAGATTCAGATGTACCTTGATACAAAAGTCAAGCAGAAACTCCCTTTTTTGAAAAAATCAATACGGATACCGAGCTACTGATTACTACGTACAATCAACTAGACTCGACCAAAGCCAGCATGTCCTTCTCGTCAAGCCTTTCTCATCCCAGCAAAGGTTATCGCCGGCTGGGTAGTCTCTCTTCTTCTCTTCTAGGCTCGGTCCTGGTCAACCCCGCAAGCCGACGATATACATTCGGCCTGGTTTTATCTTCTCCTCTATGCAATAAGAATAGCCAAACAAAGAGACTCTCGGAACCCTGCCTCCATCGTCTCTTCTCACATGCAATTAGCTAATCCACATCCTCGGCCAACCCTCGCCAACCCAACTCAACTCGCTCGCCCCAGGTTGCGCTGACTCGCGTTGCTGCATCTCCAAGTCTTGAAGTTCGCTCTCGACTCTCGGGCCTTTCGTGCTCGGTCGTTCGTGTTCGTTGCGACGCCATCGACAAGCCGAGAGGAGGCAGAACATCGGAACATCGCGTCAAGGACTGATTCATGGAACGGGCGTGAAGCTTCCATTCCATGTCTAGTATCCTGGCACATGCAGCAATAATACCGGTTGGTTATCAAACTCTTCCTTTTGTAACTTCATTCCGCATTCCGCGCATCAAGTGTCATGTCCCAGCAGCATGACAACAACCCCAACCCACCGCCGGCCTCGACCTCCGCCTCGTCGCCTCCCGTGATCCGAACCTTTCGGCGTGCAGCCGTGGCCTGCAAAGCTTGCAATCTGCGCAAAGTAAGATGTACAGTCACCTTATCGGGCCCGCCCTGCGCCAACTGCTCCGTCGATGGCATCGCTTGCGAGGTGCTGGGTCGTAAGCGGCGTCGGTATGTCATGACTGGCTTCTTCGTCGTGATGGTGGCACTCCTGACGGTCACAGTAACTCGGACCAGCTGCCCGCGAGCCAGCTGGGCGGTCCCACCGGTGGTGGTGAAAGTTCTGTTCTCGTCATCCCACAACGAGCGCAACCCGGCTCGAAGCGGCGCATGCTGGAGCTGCCGACACCAGGCCGTGCTCGGCATCACGAAGAAGCTGTAGATGCGCAGGACGTCCGCGTCCCAGCAGCACAGTCCGATGACGACCGCGTGCGCATCAACGGCCTGCACGCAACGCCATCTCCTTCTGCCATGGCCGAGAGCAAGACGACCGACGGTCACTCTGCCCCAGTATCACGACCGTACGATGCCGTCAGGAGCGCGCTTCCGAGCGGCCAGCGCGCGAGACCGGACCCTTCCGATGCCACCGAGGATAGCTCCGCCTACGCGGAGACGCTCGAGGGTGGGAAGAACCGCCAAGACGGGTGCATGCCCTTTTACCCAGGTAAGACGTCCACCGCTCCATCGTTCAATGTCGTGTCGTCGCCCTCTCTCGGCTGGGAAAAGCCTCTCTGGCTGTACTCTGCTCCCTCGTCTGACGCAACTCTCCCATCAGGCGATCAGCGCGGACCCGCCTTCTTGATCGACCTCTGCGAGCCGAACAGACAGTCCAAGGATAACCACTTCATGGTTCCGATGCCGACCATCAAGGCTCTGGCACCCGAGGACGTGAACTACCTGCGCAGCAAGGGAGCCTTTACGCTTCCTCCGCCACGCATACGCGATGAGTTGATCCGACTGTACTTTCACTACGTGCACCCGTTTGCTCCCATTCTCGATGCCAACGACTTCATCACCGAATACGAAAAGGGCAAGCAGAGTCTCCTGCTTCTGTGGAGCATGTTTGTCGCGTCAGCCAGCGTGAGTTTCTGTGTCCATGGAGGCCTCAAGCCAATCGTCTTGCTAATCCTGCCAAGTTTGTTGACGACAGCCTACTCACAAAAGACTTTTACACCTCGCGACGGTCCTTGAAAAGGGCCGTGTATCAGAGAGCAAAGGTGAAGAAGAACGTTGCACACGTGAACGACACATGACGGCTCTGACCTCAATCTCAGGCCCTCTACGACGCAGACTACGAGAAGGACAAGGTCGCCTTGATACAGTCTTGCTTCCTCATGGGACACTGGTACACGAGCTCCGACGACCGAGCCGGACCGTGGCACTGGCACGGCATCGCCATCAGCCTGTCGCACACCATCGGCCTCCACCGCTTGAACATGCCGAACCAGCAGGCCTCGCACGGAACCAAGCCGTTCTGGCGGCGGCTGTGGTGGTCGCTGTTCCACCGAGAGGTCTGGCTGTCCATCGGACTCGGCCGGCCGATGCGCATCGCCCTCGACGACTTTGACACGTCCATGCCGTCGCCAGGTGACGCGGACGCGCCGGTCCGGACCGGATCCGGTCCGAACAAGTACTTGCCAGACGAGATGGACACCTTGTTCGACGTCTGGCTGTCCGTCATCGGGCTGGGCGTCGCGCTGAGCAACGTCTTGGCCACCAACTACCGCGCCAAAGGCGTCAAGCCCACGAGGCCCGACATTGAGCGCAGCGAGAGCCAGATCCGCGTGTACCAGTCCAAGGTCAAGGTGCCCGAATGCGGGAACCAGAGCCGGGTTGTGGCTTCTCACGTCTACCAGTTCAAGCTCTACTTTGAGTGAGTTTTGTCAAGTCCCCAAGTACCCGCCACGACGCCGCCCGAGGCAATGCTGACGGCGACGATATAGAACTGCCATCATCGTTCTGTATCGCCCTTTTATTCTCGATACCCCGAGAGAGGTCCCGGCCGCGGACCAGGGCGCCTGGAGGACCTTTGCGTGCCAGAAAACCAGAACGGCCGCCTCCAACGCCAGCGCGGCCGTCAACTCCATCATGGCCGAGGACCTCATCCGTCTGTGCCATACAATCACGCAAGTCAAAACGGCCGTCAACCCCAGTCTCGTCGGTCCCCCCCAGCTGACAAGTTCGACAAGCGTCATCGCCATGGCGCCGCCCATGCAGATCCACCTCTTCGAGTCGACGTCGTCCAAGCCCATGGCGCGCCAGATGGGCCGGCACAACCTCGCCCTCTGCATGGTGGCCATGGACGAGCTGCGCAAGTCGTACATCTCGGCCGAGGCCTCGTACAAGCTGTTCGAGACGGCCATCAACAAGGTCGACAACGCGCCGCCGCACCAAGACTACCAGCCGTCGCCGGTGGTTCTGGCGTCCAGCACGGCGCCGGGAACACCCGGTTTCCTGGCCGCGTGGCCCGATGGCTACGGTCTCGGTACCGCAAACATCATTTCCGACATGTGGAGTCCGGTGCAGAATCCGTATCCCGATGGCTCCGTATCTGGGACGCAGTGAGTGCATCTTTTTCCATCGTTGGTGGCCCGATCTTGGGCTGATTTGCTGCAGCACCGACGCTTGGCTCGATATTCAGTCCATGGACAGACTGTGGACTCTGGACGATTTCAGCCTCCCGTAAAGACATCAATACCGCCAATATCAGGATGCTCCAGAGGCCTCGGCGAGCGTTGACGAATACTTGTCACGTGCGTTCGCTATGGGTGTTTGACCGCGCCCATCTCGAACGGCTTTCTTGGAGACTCGGCGTATTTGCAATCCGAACCAGATTCAAACGCCAGCCTCCCGTCGGAATCGCTACAAGGGCATTCGGCTTCGTCCAGCGCGAGTCCGAGATCATGTCCGACCCCTGAGCACACGGCCCCACGAATTACCGAGGTACCTCGGCACTCCGGGGACTTTCATATGATTGCTCGAGAACTTGTCCTCAGCCAGTGTCCCAAACTCTCCTTGTGCCATGCTCGGTCGCTCCGGCTGTCTTGAGTGTGCGGTGTACAATATCTAAGATATGGTTGCTCGCATTGACTGTGGTTCAGTAATGTCTGGACGGAAGACACCGCTCAGGCGCCAGATGACCCAGACATCGTGTAGGTTAGGGCAGTAGTCAAGTAATGTCCGTGTAGGAAGAATTATTTCGGCAGATAGTAATGATGAGATGCGTCGACTGCGGTGATCTCTACCATGAAAGGCCAAGATGAGTTCCAGAAACCCAAGTGGGCACAGGATGCTATCAAGCTGAACAACAATCACCAGTCGAACCCTGGGAGGAAACCTCGTCTTCACTCTTCAGATTCAGAGCTTCGCCTTCACGCCTGGAATCTTTTCTCCAGCAGCACCTTGCTTCGACCACGGCCAGAAGGGAAAGTCGGAGCGATCGACGTTCCCCGCGAACTCTGGCGTTCGCCTCTGCAAGTAGCTCCGCAGGCCTTTAATGTTGTCCGCTGATCCAACCGTTCCCGTGAGGGTCCTCGAGTCCAAGGAGTGAGTTTTCCGGGGTGTCGGGGCAAATCACAATAAATCATCAGGTCCCTCATCAGCTTCGTACCCATCAACGAGGTATTCTCCGCAACGTCCATCGCCAACTCGACGGCGTGCCCGAGAGCCTCCTCCGGCGTGTTCAGGAGTCCGGAAAAGAGACCGCTGACCAGCCGGTCCGAAGCCGAGTACCTAGACGTGGCCCGTCACGGCCATGTGCATCGCGTCCGAGAGCCCATTCAGCTTTGGGAGGTAAAAGGCACCGCAGGACCCCATCGTCAGGCCGCGCCTGGAAAAGGGCATGCTGCCTTTGGCGTCTTTCCAGGCGACGCGAATCGTGACCAGAAAGAATGGGCGTGAGGCCGAAACCCGCTGCTGATCCGTTGACGGGCACGATGGTTGGCCTGATGCAGTGTGAAGTCGCCAGGGCAATGACGCCTCCGCTGACCGACTAGCTTCAACACTCCATCAGAGGTTGTGAAAAGAAGAATGAGTCCTCACAGGTCCTTTTACTGCTCCATCGCCACCTCGTCCTCTTTGATTTGCATTAGTCCTTGCGGTCCCTCAGTCAGGTCCATGCCGACACAGAAAGACCTTACCGCTCCGGTCAGAACGACTGCCCGGACACATTCGTCTCTCGCAAACAGTCCGTAAGTCGCTTCCAGTTCGTCCATCATACTGGCGTTGAGGGCATTGTGTTTCTTGGGACGATTGAGAGTAAGCACCACGACTCTGGTCGCGAGCGGCGCTTCGGGGGGGAACATGGCAAATGGAAATGTCTTTGAAGCTCAGTGAGGCGTACGACTCAAGACGATGTATTTTATCTTCTCTCAACAATGAAGTTATTGACTGGGTAGGGCCTGCGCGAGGCAGGATAGCAGCGGATGATCATGACATCTATGAAGACGTTTTGACATGTACAGATGTGGACATGACGGACGCGCAAATGAGGGGTCACGGATGAATATTCAACGACATCGGCTCTCAAAGTGAAGTGTAAAGATTGTCAAAAATCGGTGGCTCTGAGCGTTGGGTCGGTGCAAGTCTGAAAAGCTGGTCGGATGAGCATGGCTGAGTGGTTGGCTTTGTGCCACTTTGCGGACTGCTCCGGCAAGCTTTCCAGATGCTGGGTAGACATCCACAAAGTGCCGAGGTATGATTGCTCTCGCGTCTCTCTCTTGAATAAATTGCATCTGTCGGGCGTGTCTTATGCCCGCGACGGCTCACTTTTGATTAGTTGAATCCCTCCAAGTTCTGGGCGACATAGCACAAGGGTACCGTTTCCGAGAGAAAAGACGCGCAGCCAACGACTTTACATGTAGCAAGTCAGTTGCAAAGCCAGCATAATGTTTATACAACGCCTGGCTCTGTTACCTGGCAACGAAGCCGATCTTTCGGAATTGTACCATGTTGAGGTCGTCTTTGCTTTGCTCGGCCATTGACATCAAACCATAAGGTACACAGGGAACGCTGCTCTCGAACGTCACTGTACAAGTACATGAATCCGAGGGGGCGATAGGATATCCCCTGCAGGGTTGCCTGGTCAGACCCGTTGGCGGGCTAGGTTGAATTAAAGCTTACTCGTATGCCGCATGAGAAGGTGATGATCGGCGGTAGGTCGTGTTGCATTCATGCAGTGGTCCGTGAGTCTTGAAAATGAGAGTGTGATCGGACTCTTGTCCTGTGGCAGACTTGTACAAGTGCTGCCGATATTGATGTTGTATCTGCATGGTCACAGCATGTTCCGCTGACGCGTAGGAGCACAAGGTAAGATTCATCGACTGGAAGCTCGAATGCCTCACGAGCCTGTGAAATAAAGCTTCTGACGTGAGAAACGCATATTGAGGCGCACACAGCACGCAGTCCAGCAACAGCTCTTATTGGATCATGGATGATGGCGTTACATCCTGGCGGTGAACATGCAACACGCCCGCATTTCGCCCGCCGCGTCCCTACTGCAAGTAAGGCTGTCGTACGTATGCAGCACACGTCTCGCATGTCTATCCAGCTGTGTCGGTCCTGATGTCTGATCTGCAAACCTCTGGTCTTGAACTTTCAGTGTGTGCCAGGTAGTCAACGCACGAAGAGGACCAACGGCGTAGAGTTGCGTCATTTCGTCTCTGATCCCCGCAGTCTTGGCTGGAACTAATGCCGTTCACGAGAACGAGCTCTTGTGGGAGAGATGCCGTACACGCAGGCAGGGCTGCAAGGAAAGCAGACAAAGACTGCCGACGAGACAAGACACGATCGTGCTGGCTGTTAGACGTAAAGAGAGGCGGAGTCGGGCTCAGAAATCACACAGCGAGGCGTGGAATCCGTGGGCTGGGCGGCGCGGCGGACGGAAGAGGCAGCTTCATCTCAACTCGGACTCTCCGACGGGGACGGGATGGGGCAACTCTGACGCCGGTAGATTCTTTTTCTTGCTGCTCATCGCCGCTCCGTCGGTATTCGAAGCTGCGCCGTACATGCGCGTAGGGCACGGCACGGCAATTCGGATCTCTCGCGAGCATCACTGACAAGGGGGGGGGAGAAGAGAGACAAGTGGCGCCGGGCCAACGCTGGGACCGGCTCCCGCTTGTGACTTGCCGGGGGGCTGCTCGTTGCTTAGCGATGGTTTCTGGGCTGACTCCGCGAGCGGGATGGATGGGATGGCCTCATCATGGATCAGCGGCCGAGGTACGACTCTTCTGCGTACTTTTGTGCTTTTGTTTTCTAATCCGTCGAGCTGATAGGACGATGCAGGGAACCTCTTACGTCCGAATCTGCACTGCTAACGGGACGGCTCCGACCCCCCTTGACTGGTTGCCAGAGACACGGGACGGTGAACAGATGAGATGCGACGGCGTGTGGTCTTGGCTCCGGTGGGATCAGGACTCGGAGAAAAGGAGACGGAGCACCAATGTGTCGGATGGTGGAACTGGGGTTTGACAAGGCAGAAGAACTGCTGCTTGCTGGGTCGTATACTCACTTTAGACTCTTCGTATTGACGAGTAGCGAGACCAGCAAGCCCTTGGAGGCCAGAATAAACAACAGCCAGATCGGTGCGGATTTGGCAAAGCGCCGAATGCCTTGCTTCACTGCAGACGGGGACAGACAGACGGCATGGCCGACTTGGGCGATGGTACGGGTACTCGTCAGACTGGCCTCCTCGACGACCATTGGCGTCGCCGGGATTAGTCCACCTGTCGCCGTGGAAAAGTGGGATTGGGAAATCTTTTCTCGGCCATGATATCAGCCTTCATCCTGGCGCTCCACGCATGATGATGGGACCGAGGCATAACGTTGACACCACGACCAAGGAGATTAGCCACGTCCGCTTAACGGGGCCAGGCCACTTGACGGTTCGAATATGAATATCATCAGGACTGAATCCCTTTCAGCCAGGAGCTGTCCCTGGTCTTGTCTTGTAAAAGCGTCTTGACGTGTCTTCAGATTGGATTCTACTAAATCTCTCCGTACTCACAACGGTTACTGACCATCCATTCATTCACTCGCAATATTTACACGCAAAAGTCACATCACACAGACATCATGTCAGAGACGGTACCTATCCCGGAGCCCCCTGGGCTGCCGCTTCTCGGCAACATTAACGAGATCAACCCTGACTTCCCCCTGGGGTCCATGATGGCCATGGCCGACCAGTACGGTAAGCTGAGTCATCCTAGCTGAGGCCTATCTTATCCGGTACGAGCGCCTGACACTTGTGGCCAGGTGAGGTGTACCGTCTGCGTTTTCCTGGTCGCACCATCGTCGTTGTCTCAACACGCGAGCTGGTGAATGAGACGTGCGATGAGAAGCGATTCAAGAAATCCGTCAATTCAGCCTTGAATGTGAGATTACAGCCACCGGTCAACATGATTTTCTCTCAAATACTGACGTGATTGCAGGAAATTAGAGATGGCGTGCACGATGGCCTTTTCACAGTGAGTGGCATCGGGAGCAGTGAGAGCACACCCTTCAGTGAGAGCCAGTTTTGACGATGAGAATACAGGCAAAAATGGGCGAGGAGAACTGGGGGATCGCACACCGCGTGCTGATGCCTGCATTCGGCCCCCTCTCGATTCGCAACATGTTTGATGAGATGCACGATATTGCGACACAGCTGACCTTGAAATGGGCTCGATACGGTTCCGAGACGCAGATCATGGTGACGGACGACTTCACGCGATTGACGCTCGATACCCTGGCGCTGTGCTCCATGGGCTACAGGTTCAACAGCTACTACTCTCCTACGCTTCATCCCTTCATCGAGGCCATGGGCGATTTCCTGGTCGAGGCCGGCAACAAGCCGCGCCGGCCGCCTCTGCCTGGAGTGTTCTTCCGCGGAAGAGATCAAAAGTTCAACGACGACATCGAGATCCTCAGAAGTACCGCGAGGGAAGTCTTGGAGTCACGCAAGGCCGAGGGAGACAAGAGCTCGCGCCGCGACCTGCTCACCGCCATGCTGGAGGGGGTGGACACGAAGACGGGCAAGAAGATGACGGACGAGAGCATCATGGACAATCTCATCACCTTCTTGATTGCTGGCCACGAGACGACGTCCGGTCTTCTCTCCTTTGCCTTTTACCAGCTGTTGAAGCATCCCGAAGCGTACCAAAAGGCCCAGCAGGAGGTCGACAACGTCGTCGGCAAGGGGCAGATCAAGGTCGACCACCTCTCCAAGCTGCCTTACATCAACGGCGTCCTCCGCGAGACGCTCCGCATCAACGCGACGATACCTCTGTTCACCGTGGAAGCGTTCGAAGATACCCTGCTCGCTGGCAAGTACCCCGTCAAGGCCGGAGAGACCATCATCAACCTGCTGGCCAAGTCGCACCTGGACCCCTTGGTGTACGGCGAAGACGCCAACGAGTTCAAGCCTGAGCGCATGTTTGACGACAGCTTCAACCGCCTGCAACAGGAGTTCCCCAACTCCTGGAAGCCGTTCGGCAACGGGATGCGCGCCTGCATCGGCCGTCCCTTTGCCTGGCAGGAGGCTCTCTTGGTCATGGTCATGCTGCTCCAGAACTTCAACTTCGTGCTCGACCCCAACTACACCTTTGGCGTGAAGCAGACTCTCACCATCAAGCCCAAGGAGATGCACATGCGCGCCATCCTGCGCGACAACCTCACGCCCACGACCCTGGAGCGCCGTCTGGCCGGTCTCGCCGAGCCTGAAAAGGCCACGGCGCCGACGAGCACCGATGGTGCTTCGGCGCAGAGCGAGGGAGGGATGCCTCTCACCATCCTCTACGGCTCCAACAGTGGCACCTGCGAGTCTCTGGCGCAGCGCGTGGCCTCTGATGCTTCGTCTCATGGCTTCCGCGCGGCCAAGATGGACTGTCTCGACAGCGCAAACGGCAGCCTGCCCACCGACCAGCCCGTCGTCATCATCACCGCATCCTACGAGGGCCAGCCCCCCGACAACGCCGGACACTTTGTCGCATGGATCGAGGGCATGGACAAGGAGAAGAAGCCTCTCAAGGACGTGTCTTATGCCGTCTTTGGCTGTGGACACAAGGACTGGGTGCAGACGTTCCACCGCATCCCCAAGCTCGTCGACACCACCCTCGAGCAGCTGGGTGCCGAGCGTCTGGCCGAGCCCGGTCTGACGGACGCGTCAACCGGCGAGGTCTTTACAAACTTTGAGGCTTGGGAGGATGACGTGCTCTGGCCCGCGTTGACCAGCAAGTACAAGACCACCTCTGCCGACGACAGCAAGACGACCAAGGGCGTGGACGTGACCATCAGCAACCCTCGCACGTCGGCGTTGCGCCAGGACGTCAGGGAGGCCACCGTCGTCAAGACGGCGACGCTGACCAAGGGCGGCGATCCCAGGAGCATCAAGAAGCACATGGAGATCAAGCTGCCGGAGGGCATGGCCTACACCGCGGGCGACTACCTGGCCGTCCTGCCCATCAACCCCAAGGAGAGCGTGCACCGCGCAATGAGACAGTTCCATCTCGCCCGCGATGCCCATCTCACCATCAGTACCGACGGGCCTACGTCCTTGCCCACCGACACGTCGGTCCCTGCTCACGATCTGCTGAGCTCGTACGTTGAGCTTTCGCAGCCGGTCACAAAGAGGGTACGTTGCCGTCTGCCAAAAGATATGATAACCCCCGGCCATGAATCCGTTCGCTAAACGAGTGTCACAGAACCTTGTTACTCTTGCAGAGTATGCCAAGGACGAGGAGACCAAGGCTCTTTTGAACCGCCTGGCCGGAGACGCGTATGCCGAGGAGGTCAGCACAAAGCGTGTGTCGGTCCTCGACATGCTCGAACGTCACCCTACAGTCCATCTGCCTATTGGCGTTTTCCTGTCGATGCTGCCACCGATGCGGGTGAGACAATAGTAAGTTCTTTGGCAAGGAAGAAAGCATGTTGCCGCGTCCATTGACACGATCCAGCTCCATCTCGTCTTCGCCCATGGCACATGCCGGCAACGTCACCCTCACGTTCAGCGTCCTCAACGAGCCTTCGCTGTCCGGCCAGGGCCCATACATTGGAGTCGCCTCGTCGTACCTCGACTCCCTCGCCGAGGGCGACTCGCTGCACGTCGCCATCCGCCCGTCGCACGCCGCCTTCAGCCTCCCGTCCGACACGCAACACACGCCCCTGATCTGCGTCGCCGCCGGCACCGGTCTCGCCCCCTTCCGCGGGTTCATCCAGGAGCGCGCCGCGATGCTGGCCGCGGGCCGCACCCTCGCGCCGGCCCTCCTCTTCTTCGGCTGCCGCTCCCCCGACCACGACGACCTCTACCGCGACGAGCTCGACGAGTGGGAGGCCCGGGGCGCCGTCTCGGTCCGCCGCGCCTTTAGCCGCGAACCCGACAGGAGCGAGGGCTGCGAGCACGTGCAGGATCGCATGTGGAAGGACCGCGGGGAGCTCGTGGAGCTGTGGAAGCAGGGCGCCAAGGCGTACGTCTGCGGCTCGCGCGGGGTCGCCGAGTCTGCCAAAGAGACGATTATCAAGATCAAGGTTGAGATGGAAAAGGCCAAGGGCGAACAGCCGGAGACGGCGGAGACGGAGACGGACTCGGAGACGGGGACGGACTCGGAGAAGGTCAAGGAGTGGTTCGAGTCGCTGAGGAACATTCGCTACGTCACAGACGTGTTTGATTAGGACTTGTACTTCGTAGCAGGGATGACTGGTATGAGGGTTTTTAACAGGGACAAGCTGCTGGCGAGAGATGTTCTGCATGTGACGTCGTGTGTACTACAAACACTATAGACACCCGGATCGAGTGGCTGTCTCTACCTCTCCGTTCGGACCTCGCACTCCACTTGTTCCGCCGGAATTGTACCGGACTCGTTTTAGCTTTCCATAGTCAAACTCACTTCTTCCAGGAGGGGGAGATGTGATTATTCGAATCCAGTTTCTCTGTCGGGATACCAGTCCGGTGCTAGTAGCGATGCCACGCTACGGATCCTGAGGCCCATCAGTTCGTCTGGTGAATCAGGACACGCTCCATTAGATCGGTATCGAGGTCTCCGGAGAGTTGGGAGCGAGCAATGTTCATCTTACAGCGGAGAACAAGTCCCATTATCTGCTACGAGAGACTTATGATTCTATCTCTTTGCTAGGTATCTTGACGTGACGAGATAAACGAGCAACTAATTCCATGATTTCCGCAAAGAGCCGGCTTATTCTGCACTACGTTGAAATCGGACCATTCAGATCTCTCACGGTGAAGTACCCACCCACGAGGCGGGCAATACCCTGGATCTCTCGGTCTCCAATATACCTGGCGCCTATGCGCAGGTCGCCGGGCACTACCACACCAGCTCAGACCACTTCTCCTTTATCATGACCCTCCCCTATCTTAGTACGGGGAGGCCTACTCTAGTAACTAGCTTAGACTACTATATTAACTTAGAAAGCCTACTAGCTTTTATAAGCTACTTCAAGAACTATACCTAGGTCCTATTTACTAAGTTCCCTATTACTAGAAACCTTAATAGAAATATTATAAAGCTTAATACTTTTTTCTAGGTTATACTTAAAATAATAAGTAAAATTTCTTATAAAAGGGGAAGGGGTAAGTTTTAATGAACTAATAAATATATTAATACTAGGAAGAGATAGAAAGTTCTCTATAAAGTTAATCTAAGTATAGACTTTACTAAATCTATTAAAGTAGAATAGGACTATACTATTATAGATTATAAATAGAAGATATAGTAAGACTAGATTAAAGGAATCTAGATAGACTTAGACCTTTAGTATATTTTCTAATAATATATATTAAAACTATAATCTTAATTTTTTTTTTTCTAGGATAGTAATACGTTTATTACTAAATTTAATAAGAAAATACTTTTCTTTTATAAGAAACTACTCGAATAGATCTCTATAAAAAAAATATATTAAAACTAGTCCTAATATATACTTTTTATAAGATTCCTTTCTATTTTAGTATTATACTTAAAGAACTCTATAGTATAGTTTTTAGTATAAGTAATACTATACTTAGACCTAATAAGAATACTATTACTATACTCTAAACTACCTAGCTATATATTAAAAGTTTATTATACTCCCTCTATAAAGGGTACTTATAATTAGGATACTACCTACTCTTATAGTATAAAGCTAAAGTATTACTAATCCCTAAGATTAATTATAATACTAATATATATAAAAGTTAGTACTTAATCTCCCTCTTAATTACCCTAGATAAAAGCTTAGAATACTTTATTACTAAGTATATAACCTAGCTCTATATCTATTTTAATATCTTCTACTTATAAGTAGCTAGTACTTTACTAACCCTATCCTCTACTAATATTATTAGCTATCTAGTTTATAACCTCGAGGTAGCTTTTAACTAAGGATAAGTAGTTACTTTTATTATTATAAATATCTAAGGGGCTTTTAATACTATACTTATTAACTAGCTATACTATATACTTTAAATTTAGGACTAGCCTGAATTCCTTATTAGCTAAGTATAGTAACTTAACCTCTACTATATAGCTAGTATCTACTATAAGAGATATAAGATACTAATAATACTACTTTTCTATAATTTCCTATAAAAGTCCTTTATTTCCCTTATCCTCTACTTTCTATATATAAACTTCCTCTACTAGATTAGCCTTAAATAGAGCTAGTTTAGTTATATAGATAATTATAAGATTATATATATTAAGAATAACTTAGCTAAAACTAGCTAGAAAACCTAGGTAATCTTTAATGAAACTATAATATCAGGGAAAAATAGTATAATCACCTTTAACCTATTAAAAACTAAACTAATCTATTTCTTATACTACTTAAGTACCTAGCTAATACTAACTCTAATATATAATAATATAATTATTAGCCCTAGTAACTATATCAAGTAGCTTGGGGTATAACTAGACAAGAAACTATCCTTCTACTACTACATTAAAGAATAGATTATAGCTACTAAAAAAGTTATGAAATACCTTAAAAGTTTTAATAAAATAGTAAGTAGTACCCCTTTACTTACTATAAAAAAGGTAATATACTCTATTATTATCTTAAAAATACTTTTTAGTACTAAGGTTTAGTACTTAGGTAAAATAAAATTTACTATAAAATACTATACCTAGATAAATATATACCTAGTAGTAAGAACTAGTTTCGATAAAACTATGAGGAAGATCTAGGTTATACTAAATATTACCCTATATAGCTACTTTCCTGTATAGTAAACTACATAAGTAGAATACCTCCTTTAGGAAACTAGCACGCCCCTAGCTACTATCTTATTAAATAAAGTATAATAATACTTCGTATTATACCTTAAGTCTCTATAGCGGAATTATTTACTAATAGAATAACTATATAACTATAATTTACTATACCTATAAAAAACAATCTAGCTTATAATACTTATAAGTATAGTAATATATATTTTATAGTTTACTTACCTTATTTTTCTTAAAAAAAACTATTCTCCTAAGAAAAATACTAGGTTTATTAGAAATAAGTATTTAGTAATAGAAGAATATAATACTTAGTTCCTGGGACTACTACCTACTTATATTTGTAAGGGTATTGGCTAAAGGCCTGGCAAGGGAAGGAGTGAACAGTAAAAGGTAGGTCTCCGTAGGTTGTAAGACTTCAACTTGGTGGGCTAACTGGTGGTGGCCATGAGAGGGCTTTTATCCTATGGTGGCCTGAGGCCACTATATCACGTGATCCATGTCTGTTCCTAGCCATCCCGGCTCTCCGTACAGGCCATGGGGCATATCTTTACAACTATCCCCCCCTCCATAGGCCTTGGGCCCCAAGGCCTGTAAACGCCACATGGCTGCTTTTCGAAAAAGTGGTTTTGCCGGCTGTTTGCCGATTGTTTGGCGATTGACAATAAAAGGATTCTCCTATACGTGTATTAACATATAAGAGTCGCATGCGTGTATTAACGCATACGTGTTGTTCATCCCATACGTGTATTAACATATAAGGGTCATCCCACGCGTATATTAACGTATGAGGGTGTTCATCCTATGCGTGTATTAACGTATGAGGTTCCTATTGCTGTATTAAGCGAATAGTACTTCCTGTAGGTATATTAACTTACGAGGTTTTTCTAGTATATTAACCGGGATCTTTAGGGCTAAACCTAGGGTATCTAACCCCTTCCCGTATTAACAACACTTCTACAGGGCTTCCTAAATGCTAATCAGGTATCTAAGGCTTCTCGTGGTTAATCAGACTACCGAGGTATCAGCGTATATTCGCTAGTAAACTCTTCTAAGCCTATATAGCCCCAGGCTCTATATAGCTCTGAGGACCCTCCAGTAAGCCCTCGGCGAGGCGCTTATGGTAATTATGCTAGTAGGCTATTTCCCTGGCTTAATAGGTTTTAGGGAACTTTAAGTAAGCCCTTAACGAGGCGCTTATAGTACATACTTATAAGGTACTTCTATTACACTATGGTTTTCTAGCCCTAGGCTTATTATAGCTCTGAGGACCCTCGGCGAGTCCTCGGCGAGGTACTCGTAGTAAACCCTTATAAGTTACCTGCTTTCTAAAGTACTTCTGTTACGCTATATAGCCCCAGGCTCTACATGGCTCTGGGGACCCTTTAGTAAGCCCTCGGCAGTGAGGCGCTCACGGCAAACCTTTGTAGGGTGGCCTGGTCTCTGGCAAAAGGCATAGAATTCGTTGCGGTAATAAGTAGCTATAGTATAGCCCAACTTGCCGCATGCTTCGCACGAGAGGTACCCACACTTTTCAAAGCGTAGCCTTTTCGCTAGGGGCCCTTCGGCGTTAGTCTCCCCACGGCGTTCAGTCGCCAACCCCTCAGCATTAGTGGCGCTCCCGATACTACTAATAGATACGTCCTGAGGCCCCTAAAGGGTTTCCTAGAGGTACTTAGCTGCCAGGGCCACTGCCCTAGGTACCTAATTATTAAACTTCTAGCGTTATAGGTGCCGTTGTAGCTTAACCTCAAGGCAATAGAAGAACGCAAAAGTATAGGGCCTCGAAACCTCCAGCTTAGGGGTACCTAGGGCCCTATAAATAGCTGACTATTCGGCGTAAAACTTTAGTGGGGACTAGCCTTTATATTAAAGCGTATAAAGTATACTATATAGGCGTAACTCTTATAGAATTGGGTTAGTTAATAAATGGCGAGTGAACGCTGTAAAGTCGGCTTATATAGGGTTGTGTAAGGTATATTAGTAATTACGCTACTGTATCTAGAGAGTATAGGAGAGTTTCGACATAGCTTATTAAATCTTTTGGGCCTCTGAGGCCTGTAGCCGTAACGCATAGGCATCTGAAATCGCTATTAACCAATCCTCGATTTCGTATAAGGTAGCACCTTTATAAAGGAGGCCATATAGGTAACTAGGGGGCCTCGAGTAATCCCTATAGTTAACGGCTTCAGGAATTAATAGTGTAGGGGTCGCCATAGGTTCGCTGCTGGGTAGCCGAGCTGACATCATCTCTATAAAGGAGGACTGTTGTTCGAGAAGGCATATGAGTGCTGTATATTTAGGTGATATAGTTGCCCTTTGAGGTTTAGGCGGCATAGAGGAGGCCGTATATTCGGGTGACGTAGTTACTGTGTGTTCAGCTGTAGTAGTAGGTTTGGTAGAGGTTTCGGCAGAGTTTTCAGTAAATACTGTTACTTGGGATACCGAGTTTTCCGCTATGTGTTTAGTAACTATTTGTCGTGGAGCTATTACTGAAATCCTAGCCCTACCCCTCTAGGAAGTAGAAGTTAAAGAATTATAAGGGTATTGGCTAAAGGCCTGGCAAGGGAAGGAGTGAACAGTAAAAGGTAGGTCTCTGTAGG
>RYZW01000227.1:3350-61621 GCA_004367215.1 Colletotrichum trifolii | reverse complement strand
TATTATAGGGGGTTAGTTATTATTATTATTAGAGTTACTTTAGATAATAAAGCTACTATAGGTATAAGTAGTAGGTTTAGAAGGGGTATAATAATAAAAAGGGTTATTATTAAGAAAGCTAGATCTAGTAGTAGTAGTAGTTAATATAGTAATAAATAAAATATAAGAAAAAGAAAGAAAGTAAAAAAGTAGTAATTTAATAATACTAGTATAAGTATAAGATAGGAATTATATAATACTAAAGAGAAGAAAGTAAAGCTATATATAAAAAAAAGGAATTTCTTATAAATAGTTAGAAGGGGGAGTATAGTATAGGATTACTTAAAGTAAATATAATACAAATTTTCTTATTAGTAAGACTATCTAATATTAATAATAATTAAATTTTCTTATTAGTAGGACTATTTAATATAGGTAGTACCTAAGAAAGTTATCTTAGGTGGATTTCTCTTACTAATTAGGCTAGTTTAGGTAATTAGGGGTTATAATTATACTATAAAGTTATAGATATTATATATTACTATAATAATAGAATAGTAGGGTAATAGGAAGTATATTATAAACCTAAACTTTAGGGTTTATATAGAATATTACTATTAGAGCCCCGTATAACTACTATCCCTATAATCTAGTAAAAAGTTTTCACCTTAGGTATAAACTCTTCAAGTTTATTATAATACTATTAAAATACTACTTTAAACTTTTCAAGTTTATCATAATACTATTAAAGCACTACTAAACTACTTCTCGTAGCTAGCCTCTAATATCCCTAAATTAACTAATTTACTAACTATATCTTTAATTATATATTTAGTTAACTTATTAGTAGGATAGACTTAATACTTCTTTAGTATATATTAGTATTAATCTAGTTGAAAGTAAACTCTTATTTATTTATCTTCTATTACCTTAGTAAAACTTATATTAGTAAATATAATAGCTTATTTATCTAATATTTTAGAAATTACCTCTATATTAAGTTATCTATTATAAATTTTAACTTTAGTATAATATCTAATATAGTTATCCCTAGCTACTATATAACTAAGTAACTATTTCTTAGTATAAAAAAGTTCTCTTAATACTATATTTAATATTTCTTTAGCTATAATCTAGTTTACTTAGAAAGCTTATATAAATAGTTAGATAGAAATTAATTATCTAAGTAGTTAATTATTAATAATCTTCTATAGTTAACTTAAGTTATTATATATTAGAATATAAGCTATATAAGTATTTACTAGTAGTATATATATAGAGATTAGCAAACTATTTCTAGGTTCAAATAAAAAGTCTTATTTAGTTATATTTAGAATATTATACTTTACTAGTATATACCCTAGTTAGCCTAATTAGATTATTATAGCTATATTAGTAGTAATTCTACTATTATACTACTATTTATTTCTCTAAACTATTATTAGGATCTATATATTATAAGATTAGATAATAATATATCTTTTATTATTTAGGATATTAAATTTCTTAGGACTTATAATATTTATCCTAATTAATATATTAGTAGATAGATTATCTACTATTAATATCTCCTAAGTTATCTTAGTAAATATCAAATACCTATTTTTCAATAATTTACTTCTAAAGTTAAGTAATATAATAATATATTTAGAAGTTAAATAGGTAGTATTATTAATTCCCTTAATAGAGATTAGTATTACTTATTTCTTAATTATAAAATTTAGAAAATATTTAGCGATGTATACCTAGTCTACTAATATTATTAAGTAACTAGTATTTCTATAGATATCTAGTTAATCTTTCTATATTATTAGAGATATATTTAGGGTTATCTAGAACTTTAAATAGGTCTAAATATAAAATCCGAAACTAATTCCTAATTTAATTATAGTATCTACTAGAAATTATACTATATTAGGCTTAATACTTATATTATTAGTATAAAAAGTAATATATTCTAACTATATTAATTTCTCTTTATAAGAAGTAATATATTTATGAAAAGTATTTCTATTAAAGAAAGATTCTTTATAAATTTTATATATTCTCGGGATTATAGTAGTTGACGGTATTAAGAAATTAGTAGTTTTATTATTATCATTTTCTATAAAACTAAAATTATTTCTTAATTATACCTAATTATCTTATATTTTATCCTAGAATATTTTATTATACTACTTTATATAGTTTTTATTAATTAAAAGTTATTAATATATACTAGATTAGTTAGCTATATTTTATTTAGATTTATTATTATCTATATTAGTATAGTAAGTTTTATTTTTCGCTAGTTATAGTAATAGTAATCTTTAATTTTCAAGTACTAATTTCTAGGTATTCTAAGAACTATTTTTCTAATTATCTATATTCTAGTTAAATCTATAAGATATATACTTTCGAGTATATAGGTTTAATTAAACTTAGTTAAGTTAGAAAGTTAAATTCTTTCTTTAGTTAAGATATTACTATTAGTCTCTAGGTTATTATATTTTATTATTAGTAAACTATATCTATTATAATCTATTAAACCTTGATTATTATAAATTACCTCCCTAATTAGCAAATATACTATAATTCAGATAGAAATTATATCTAAATTAGTTACTAACTTATTATATCTTACTTAGATAGAATTAATATTAAGCGAATTACTCTATAATTAATATTTTAAATATAGAATTTTAGATTTATACTAATTATAAGAAACTATCTAATATAATATCTAGTATTAGTAAAAGTATAACTAACTTAATTAATCTGTCGAATAATTTATAAATAATTCTTAATTATCTAAGTAAATTATTAATACTATATATTTTTATATCTTATATTATAATTTAAGTATAAGATAGGATATTTTTTCTATTAGCTATATCTTATAAACTATATATTACTTTTTTCTATCTTATTATTATATTACTATAATATAGTTAGAATTATTCCTTAAGTTTAGAAATTATAATAGAAATTAGTACCATTCTTAATAACTTATAATTAGTAGAAAACAAAATTCTAGAATACTATACTAGAGTAGATTCTTAAAAGTATTATATCTAGATATTTCTAATAATATTTTCCCTTTTTATTATAGTGAAATTATCTAATCTATCTATAAAAATAAAGATATCTATATAGATTATAAATTTACTATTTATAATTATTCCTAATTTATTAAGATCTTTAGTATTAAAATTAAATATTCTTATATCTATTAATTAGAGATTAGTATAATTCCTAGTATTAATATTTAATAACTAGGTCCTATTAGTATACTATTCTCTATTTTAATTAAAAACTTTAGCTATTAAATTTATAATATCTTAATATTAGTTTTGTATTACTATATTTATTATTACTACTACTATTTCTACTATTAATAAAGTTATAGTTCTATTACTAGGCTTATTAGTAAGTTATAATATATTACTTTTATTATAGGGTTATTTAATTAGAGTATTAAATAGACTAGTAGCCCTAGATAGTTAACGAGTATTCTTCTTATTATTAAAATTAATTAGACTAATCGTTCTATTTATATTAAATAATAAATTAAGACATTAGAATTTCTTTATAAATTATAATATATCTAGTTAAAATATTTTTTCTATTAGAAATATCTAGGGTAGGATAACTAGGTCTAAGAAATTATATTAAGTAAAAATCTCTATTTTATAATACTAGCTATATACTATAGATTAAAGTATTCTTTTAGAATTCTACTTAATAGGGAATTTAATATATAAATAGAAGCCTAGTAGCTATATTAGCTTTTTAATAGTATTTATGATTTTATTTATTAGTAGTAGATTATTATTATTAATTATATCTATATTAGTAATATCTAAATAATATATAATATACTCTAACTCTTATTTTAGGTTAATATTTAATATAAATAAAATAGAAAGATATATTATAAGAGGTTAAAAGTTATAAGTAAAGTATAAAGTTGGGAGAAGTAAGAAAAGTAAATTAGATATAAAGTAGCTTAATATTAATAGGAAGTATTAGGTTTAGAAAAATTTAGAAAAATTAGAGGATTATATAGTAATAAATATTTTAATAGAATTTTAATATTTAGGGCCCCTAGATTATTTATTAGTTATATTACTAACTATAGGTATCATTACTTATAGGCATAATTTATAGGGTGAAAATGGCATATTCCCCTAATCTAAGCTAGTAGCCCTGGTGGCCTAATACATGTGCGTGGTACGCCACCTTGTGTGGCGTGGTGCCACACTGTGCAAAGCCACGCTGGAGCAAGACGTGTCGTCGAATTTAACCTCGCGACAAAAAGCCAAGACGCGGGCGACAATGTGCACAACATTGAGACGTCGTCAATCGTCCCAAAACGAGACGGAGGTGACATGGCGGCTCAAAATGTGGACACTGGGGAACAGGAACAGCAACGT
This sequence comes from Colletotrichum trifolii, assembly GCA_004367215.1. Taxonomy (NCBI): domain Eukaryota; kingdom Fungi; phylum Ascomycota; class Sordariomycetes; order Glomerellales; family Glomerellaceae; genus Colletotrichum; species Colletotrichum trifolii. The sequence goes on along the minus strand of RYZW01000227.1, from coordinate 57,227 downwards.
GGGCTGCTGGGTTTCGCCGCCCGCGGTGGCCAGAATGCGAGAAGGGCTAGTTTTCATCATGTAAATATCGCGTAACTGTTTCTCCCCCCCCCTTCCCCTTCCCCTTCCCTCGTCTACCCCAATTGAGGGGCCACGCGACGGGACGGGAGAAAGCTTGGCTTTTTCTGTTTTACGGCGACGATGATTTATGGATTGTACTTTGATGTGTTTGGGGGATGAAATTGATGTTGGCTTCGCGGTTTGGGTACATGGCGTTCAATTGTCGGTTCGTGGTGGTGGTGGTGGTTTGGTCGAGGTGGACGTCGTCGAGTCAGCTCTGGGTGGCCTTGCCTCATCATGTCGGCCCTGGCCCGCGAGCTGGGACTGGCTGCGCTGTTTGATCTTGATTCTACAGTGTTCTTGCTGGCCGATTTATTCATTAGTTGGCCGTATGCTTCGTGGTGTTGGGTTCAATCTCCATCGTCCAACAAGGCTTTCAAACATCATCGCATGCGCATGTTGAAACCAGCCACCATCACCACCGCATCTCTCCTCAAATCCAGTCTTTTACGCCCCCTCCCTCCAATGACGAGAATGCAACCATACATCAGCTACAAGAAAAGGGTCAACAATCGCACTAGAGCTGGGCGAGAACAGCCAAAGAAATGCATCGAGGGTGGGGAAAGCTCAATGAATTTACCATTCGCTACTAGCCAACATGAACCACCGCTCTGATGGTACAGAATAACCGTCTTGCTCCCATCCAACGCCACAAGAAGAGGCACGCTCGCTTTCCCGACGAATACCACAAGAGCCTACACCAATTCGCGACCCAGGCACGACCTCAAGACCGAGAAGAGCTTCATCAAGACTTGTCATCAGCTGTACAATTGGCCAGCTCTGCATCCACAACGCGTTCCGTGGACTTGTTCGAATCGCCCCCCCGGCGAATAATGGCATCCCATCGGGCTACTTCCTCGAGGCTGACAGCTTCGCCTTCCTTGCCAGGTGTTTCCAGAGCCTCCCTCATCGTTAGGAGTTTCATCATACCCGCCGCGGCACTTTTTATCTTTTCTTCGAGCGCGTCCACTTGGTTTTGGACATCAATCCATGTCTTTTCGATAGCTTCCAGTTGCTCGTCGAGAGCCTTCAAATAATGGTCGACACTGTTCGTCTGCTCCTCGGCTTCGCCCACGTGCCCCTCGGTGTCTCCCGTCTCATCCTCGAGCATGGTCTTCGTCGCCGTCTCAGTCATGTTCTTCGTCGCAGTCTCAGTCATGTTTTTGTCTTGTCGATACTTTGATATGTCTTCTTTTGTCCCTGAAAGTAGATGCTATGTTGATGAGTTGGTCAGACGGCTTCCTTTTTAACGGGATGCTGCCGGTTGCGTTGATGTAGCACCACTCACAAGTACGACGTCGTCGAGTTATTGAAGTGTTTGGAGGATGAAGAGGCCACCCCAACGTCTCTGCAGCGGGGCTTCTTTTCATGCCCATTCGACGGGCGCAACGACTTTCCTCTACCTGCCAACTTGAAATACTTGGCAAGACTGTTTCCTTCCCTGTGGTCGATTGTAGGACTTTCTGCATGTGGTCCATCCTCACTGTCACTGGTAAGTCTCGGCCATCAGTTCGATTCGCGTCCACTTCGACCTGCCGACAGAATGCAGGTGGTTTGAGTTGTCCTTCTTTCCAAGGACGCCGAGGGAGCTTGCAGCAGCAAGTGCGGCGGCGCCCGTGAACATCACATCATCTTGCCCCTGAATCAAGCATTCGCGTTCTCATTGTCCTTCTCCGCCACCAAGTCTACAAAGTCGTTCATTCCCCAACCGAGCCAGAGGTTAACAGCATTCATCACGGCGAAAGCTGTACCCAGACCATTCGTGATGGCGGTGAATCTGGCAGGTGCCCTCAAGGTGCCACTTTGATGTCAACTCCGATCACTTGACTCTTTCCAGAGTTGGTGATGCTAACCTCCACCAGAGTCAGACCTAACCCATGAATAAATCCTTTGCCTTTCACCTGCGTCCGAGACCTGCCATACAAAGCAGGGCCCAGCTCCTCAGTCCGGTGCAACCCACATCACGGGTTCCTGATGCTCTCTGGGCCTCTCAACATGGCTATCAGTCATCGCCCAAACCTCCTTGTCGAATATCCTCACCATGACCCTAAATGCCAACACATCCGCGGGCATGGCACCACCATGAAGCGAGAAAGTACGGGGAGCACGTTTATTTGTTTTAGCCTGTATGAAGATGCGTATTGTATGCCGTAAGCTGCTTACCGTTTTCATGGTTTTAGCCGGTATCACGACTTCACAAGAAATACATGAGCGTTTATAGTCATGTCCGTGATTGAAATCCCAAAAGACAGAAAGGCAAACATCTACTGGGGTTTTGTGGCAGTTGCTATGACCAGCACATCATGAAAAGGGGACATTTATACCTACTAATCATTTTACCCCTTGCGCTTCCAAGCCCGTATCCTTTCTCGCGTGATCCAGCCAGGAGGTGAAATCGCAACTCTCTCTGTCTGTACACCCCCAGTCCTCTTTCCAAGCCGTACTAAAGCACACACCAATTACCTTGGTTGGCTACCACGAGGCATCTACCGAATGAACACTAGCCGTCACTCGACACCAGACACCTGAAGCTCGTGCCCCAAGTGAGATCCCTTGCTCCCGTGAATACACCGACGAAAAGGACGGACGATGATGACGGATAGTACCCATCAAGACTCGAGAGGAATTATTCAGCAGATTGTCAAATAGTCCAAGTCCGTTTCTTGGGAGGCAATTACACGCAAAATCAAATCGTCTTATTTGGAGTTGGAGTTTGAGGCCTCTGGGGAGCAGAGAAAGGAAGAATTCGTCCCTCCTCTGTCATATCTTATACCCAAGCTGAGCTGTCCAGCAAAGGAACATACATGCCGTCATCTCCAATGACTGTTGGTCAATAGAATACTACCTATTCTCTCAATATACACTAACTTCAAGAACCAGATTTTGTTTCATCAAGGACCATTGACATTCTTCCTTCTTCTCCAAGGTACACAGCCGTATTGCCTTGAATCCTTGCCAACCAGGTCTTTCCATGACACAGTAAGCTTCATACAGAGACAGACGCTTCCGCATAGACGAGGTTGTCCCCGGGACTACAGCTGTGATCCTGACAATTACCTACCATTCCCAGCAGTCCCCGTAGCTGTATAGTGGGATATTTCCCTACAGCTGCGCCTAGCTCCGTATCATTTCCTCACAAATGAATGGTATTTGTATCCATCATCTACAACACAAGACAAACTGTATACCAAGATCTTGGAGTATTACATTAGACCGTAACTAGATGGGGTGTCAACTACTTCAAACCGCTGGATGCCACCCATCAGACACATCCTCGTGTGGAAGGGGTATGTGCATTAAAATAGTATCATACATCCCGCATCTCACCAGATCACAGTAGGGGAGAAAGAGAACGACAAGAGAAGCTGTGTTCAATTTCAAAGCCTGGCTGTATCTGTATCGCCTAGCGCCCCATGCATCAACACGGAACCGTCACAGGCTGGGTATCAGGCAAAGCCCCCAGACGCCTCATAATCCATACCGGGAAAACTGACACAAGAGGCATTCTCAAAAACGGGTCCGCCATTGTAAACTCCTGCCTGCGGAACGCTGACCCAATTCATGTTTCCTCCGTCATCCTCTCGTCGCTTCGTCATGTCTAATCGCCTCCATCTCGCTGGGTCCGCTGAGCCAAAGAGGTCATCGCTGCGCCTCAAAAGATGAGGAGCTCCTCGCCCCTCTCGTCCCTCCCAATATCATAGCTCAAAATCCGATGATCGCGGTAGTGCATCATCAGCCTGTACCTCCTCGTGGCAGGCGACGGAGCAGGCGCGTCGTCGGACCTCAGCAAACCCCCAGTCGCACCACCCTCTGGAACGGGTCCCACAGCAATGCCGTGCAGGCCGCAATCCGGACGACGGCGCGCCTTTTCATCTTCACGCGTGGGCAGAACCCAGTCGATGCGGTATCCTCGCCGGACTGGCGTTTCCAGGCATAGCACGCCGTCCTCGGATCGCGTAGGGGTCAGAAGAACCACTCGGCCGAGCGCCGAGCCAACGACAACCAGTGACAGCTCAGGGACGTGGGCCACCATGCTGAGACGCTGGCAATGCGTCATCAGCCCGACTCGCGGCTCTCTCCAGCCGATAGCATTGCGGCAGGACACTATTCCCTCTTCTCTGTGATTAACTTTGCTGGGAACCGTGAACAATTCAATGTCCGCGTCGTAGGTCCGCAGTATGCAGCACCGGCTGGTGAAGTCCTCCAAGACTCCTGCATCTTGTTGCTCCCTGTTGATATTAGGCGATCTGGCCCTCTGCACAAAGTGCAGGCAGCCAGCCATCGTTCTTGGAGAGATGTAAGTTTTGCCCCGATGGGGGTAGTACACTGTTTCAAATCGCGGCGGTTGAGGAGGGTACTCGTCGATCAAGGCAGAATCAGCATCGCCTTCGTTCTCGATGCCTGGTTCAAACGGATACAATTTCGCCAGATCCATAGGCGTCAATCCGTCTTCGTCGTCCTCGGGTTCCTGGTCGTCCTCGTCGTCCTCGGACAAGGAATCTGGAGTGACTAAAGCAACCTCCATCCCGTTTCCGCCCTCACCGGCGGGATCCTCGTCCTCGCCCCAAGGATCATCCTCATCATCAGCCCAAATACCGGACATCATGGGCACTACAACTTGATTTGTTACCGTAAGCAAAGGAGCAGCCCCAGCATTCTCGTCGTTTTCCTGGCCGCCGCCGTCGTCACTCGATGAGTTGTCATCTTCAGGCGGGGGAGGCAGAGGAGGAGTTTGCGGAGCAGAAACGGCCGAGGGCCCATTGATCTGCGCTGCCAGGTGAGGCGCGGGATTCCCCGGTGGTGGTGGCGGCGGTGTTGTTTGACCCCATTGCACATTTCCAAAGGCAAAGAGGAAGGGCCTGTCTCTTTGCAGCTGTTGCCTCGTCGGTGGTGCCGGGTGGCCGCGAACGTTGGCCAGTCCTAACTCGACATCGATCCATCGTCCTCCAAAAGTACGGGGCCCGGCGAGAATGTCATTGCGGTCAAGCCCTAACATGTCGGTTGTGGACTGCGCAGGGAGAAAGCTGTCGTTTGGTAGCAAAGCGATGCCCCAGCCCCTGTCGGGTCAACGTCGTTAGAAAAAGAAGACAGGACGACTTGCTGGCTGACTCACGTGTTGTTGTTCATGGGCCTGGGTGGGATTCCGATTGCCTTCGTCCGAGGCCTCCATATGTCTAGAATCCACACGACGCCTTTGACGTCAATGGCAGCAATCTTCTCGGCGAGACCCGCGTCATCATCCCAGAAAGCAATGTTCGGAATGTTGTTTCCGGAAATCCCGAGGGGTATCACGATCCTCCAATTCCGTTTTCTTCTGAGGACAGCTTGCTCATGGGAGTCATCGGACCTCTCACGGCGGCGGCTCATGGCTTCTGGAAGGCGATAGAGGCCAAATGCGAAGACGGTCACTTCGTGACGGTTGGAGCTCACGGCAATCAGTCGTGATTTCTGGTGCACGGCAATGCCCCATGCCGACCGGCCCACGTTGTCCGCAAAGAAGTACGTAGGCACCGGATTCGAGCCCTTGCAGCCCAAGAGCTTCTTGTCCACATACTCTGCGATGGGCCTGGTGTAGTATACAAACACAGAGCCATCGTCGTAGACGGATACCAACACCTCTTCCCGTCCGAGGAATCCGGTTGCGATATGGTTAATCTGGTGGTGGAACGTTTCGTCCAGTGAGCCTCCCACACGCCGGGCGATCAAGTCGGGTTTCGTCGCAAATATGAGGTTCGGTTCTCGAGGTAGCGTCTGCTTGGGAACGCTTCTGGGCCGGTAGACAAAGATTCGGTTTTCGTAGGCTGCGAAATAGAGCTGGGACGTGGTCAGCAGGGTGGTAGTCGGCAGGTGACGTTGATACCGACATTGTATGTTTGGGACAGTGCCGTTAGGTTATTTCTGTAGTAAGCCATTTTTGGTATCCGCTTCTCGAGCGACGGCTGCATCGTGCCAGTGCCATTTTGTTCGGTGTCGGTGACGATTTGGCCGACCGGCACACCGTGGACAAGTGTTTCGCTGTCGTCGTAGTCCAGGTGATCGCGCTCGCGCTGTCTGATGACTTCGACGGCCCCATCTCCAAACTACAAGGATATCAGCAAAAATGATCATCTGAATGATGTAGTATGCCGGGAAAGGACTCCTGCCGCAGGAATCAATGCCAGGGCCACGTAAAGGTAGTCCTACTCTCTCAGTGCACGTCTGCACGAAGCATCTCCCTATCACGGCCTCGCGGAATCCGCGACTGTTGTTTGGTTGTTGCTGCTCCATGGACTGCTCATCAGAGTCCTATGCCCTCTTCTTTTTGGTTCGCGACATATGCGCCTTTGGAGTCGGGTTGGAACGAGTTTGGTGAAGGCAGCACAATAGTTAATAGTTGATGTCTGTTTGTCGTCACTTGCCCGCCTTCACAGTGTTTGCGCCCGCTCATCCGGGGCTGAGGAGACGGACCGCCATGGACCCATGTTGTCTTATCGATAAGATTACGGCTTTATCGATAACAGAGAGCTTTATCGTAGGTCACCGAGGTCCCCCGCTAGGTCGCAGTCACACTGCCCAGGTTGTTTGCGGAGGAGGGGTCGACTGTTTCAGGAACCAACCGATTGCGGGGGGAGGGGGTTCAGGAGGCAAGCGCCACAAGACACAATCACAGCATGAACAGATGCTCAGGCCTCACGGTCACGATGGGTTGTACTTCGTGCGATCTGTATACGCTGTGCAGAATGCTTTGTGTCTGAGAGGTGGCATATACAGACTGATAGCTCGATTGCGTGGAAACCCCCAATTCATGTCGACAAGTCGTCAAAGACCGTCTCTCTCATGGGTATCCAGTATCCGATGTTGGCACCCAGTCCAAGCAACCAGCCCCTATTTCAAAACGCCAGTCGAAAACATAATCCAAAGAGATAAATTCATCGCTCAAGCGTGCAATCGCTTCTTGCGTCCAGGCTAAACACCAACTCCCTCTTCCAGTCTTTCAGAACTTGCAGCGCATCTCAGGCCGCCCTCATAATTTCCACCATGTCCTTCATCCTGTAATCCAATATTGGCGTCACCCAGTCGTCCTCTACTAGAGAGTATGTCTCCTTGGTGTTCCCGTGTGGCTTTCGCGGGTTTACGGCCCAGTACCCAAAGTCCGCGTCAATGACCTTGAGGTAGCGCAACAGATTGTTCCAGTAGTTGGCGTCGCCCATGCTTGGCAAGTGCGGCGCGCCAAACTCGCCAACCCAGACGGGCGCCTGGTCTCCTTCGACGAGGTACGCCCAGTTTTGCCTCATGGCCTTGACGAACGAGGCATAGCCGCGCTTGGAATAGCGGCCCTCGACGCTGCCCCAGCCGGACCAGGCGTAGACGTGCGCCGAGTACACCACCTTGCTCGGGACGTTGACAACGACGGGCCTCTTGGCCACACCAGTCAGGTCGTTGCCCGACTCCGTGCCGCCGACAATGATCAGCCAGTCCTTGTTCATTTCCAGTAGTCTGTTGCCGGCCTTTTCGGCGGCGGTAGCCCACTTGTCCCAGGACATGGTGCCCCAAAGCCCTCGCACTTCGTTGCGGAGGTCGGCGCCGATGACGCGGGGGTTGTCGACGAAGCGCAGCATGATCTTCTCCCAGTGCTGGATCCAATCCTCCTCCGTCTGCTTGATGCGACAGAGCGGGCCGAGATGGTCGTTGGCCCAGTGCGCGTCGCAAGGGTCTGCGCCGCAGCACCACGTCGAGTGCGTGATGTGGTTGTTCACAATCACCGCGATGCCGGCATCGGTCAACGCATTGACGCATGCCTCGAACACATCCAGAGCATGCTTGCCCACCAGGTCCGGGTTCGCAGAAAGCAATTCCGCGGGCACCAACGGATCGGTGATGACCATCTCGTCCGAATATGGCATCCGCACGCTGTTGAACCCCAGCCCTTTGATGGTCTGCGCAATGGTGTCGCGGTGCTGCACGTCCAGTCCGCTTGGGATGTTCAGCTCGTCGCTGGCGCCGTACCAATTGACCGACAGCAGCTTGAATCTCCGATCATTCTCGTCGACGATATCACGACCCTTTGTTCGCAGCGGAAGGGTATAGGTCTCGATGCTCGTCTCTTTCATCGGAGGGAGGAGGGGTCGTTGGGCGAAGAGTCGGGTCTCCGGGTCCGGGGTCCATGGCACCCCAAGGGCGGCCTCTGCTTTCCAGAGGTAGTGGACATATCCGCCGAGGATGAGAAGGATGACGAGGAGAAACATTCTGAATTGAGATACCTTGATAATGCTACCGCCAACAAGGTGACAGGTCCTTCTTAGCCGTGAATGCGTTGATGGAGATGGATATGGTGGTGCTGATCTCTTGCGGAAGAGTCTTGTGGGGGAAGATGATGCGTCCGGTGTTCCATTGTCGGAGCTGTCTATGCTTGAGAGGTAGCCACCGCCCCGGACTGGCGGAGTGCTCGGTTGCTGCTCGATGTCATTGACCAGCAGCTTCCCAGGTTTGGCACGTCCTGAGCTCCAGCGCCAAACCTTGCCGGGGTCGAGCTCCTTCAGGGTCTCGGACAGCGGCATGACGTAGTTCCGTTGGCGATCGGAGCTAGGTCGAGACGGGACGGGGGGGGGGGGGGGGGATGACGATGTCCAATAGAATGGATTGAGATCTACCAAGGTAGGCCGTTTCCAGCCCTGCCGCCAGCAAGGATAAGGCCGATGAAGCCGATGGTTACACAGACGAATGACTTTTGACACTTTTGTTGTTGCTCGTTCCCTTCTGGCCTACGGAAAACCTGGCGCAGGGTAGATGCTGCCTGCGAGAAGCCGGGACGTATGCACGTCAGTTCGAACGTAAACGTTGTTTCTAGGTTGTGTGCAACGGCCGACCACGTTATTTCGATGTTTGCTTGTTGGGCGCGCAGCCGTCTTTGACACTCCCTCTGAGTGTTTCGCACAGCTCACTGTTGAAGCTGTTCGTGCTCTTGGCGGGGTTCTCCTCCTGGGTCTCCCGAGAGGTCCGCTCCGCTCCTTCAACAGTATCGCTCCCAGCGGGCTCGGCACCGAGATGGGTGCACAGCCGCGATGCAGCCACAGAACCAAGGCAACGGGATGTTGAAGCTTTCCCGCGCGTCGGGGAATGTGAAAGTCAACTCGATTAAGACGAGCAGCCAATCGACACTCGAGCCAAGGGCTTGTCGTCAGACTAGGACCAGTCGCTGGTTTATCGTGGATATGCCGGGTCGCCTTGTTCACGTATCGGCAGCTCGCGATGGCCTCAGAAGCGTTGGTTCGTTTCAAGATGCGATGGAAAGAAGAAGCCCCTTGCTTAAAGACCGTCATCTGGGCACTCAAAGTACTTATAGCGATCAAGCCAGATGGAAGACCGTGGAGCGACATCTCGGGCCTCTTCCGCCGCTCGTTCCTGCCACGCATTTTCGCTTACATTACAGTAAGCCTTGGGCTACCATCTCCGAAGAAGCCGAGACGGAGCGGAAGCCATGGAAACAAGATAATAAACATCGTCCGTTAGCACCGGATCACTTTCGCCCGCCGGCCACTCTTCATGCAGATATTTCCATGGTAGCGTCTCCTCCGCCTTTCTCACCATTCGTTGATTAGTCTTTGGTCCATTCCGCGTATTCCGGATGGGCTTACTTCTCGCCCTTTCCCACCCGCCAACCCGCCAGCTCACCATTCCTTATGCGACCGCATCCCTGCTCGGTAGTTTACGCTCCTCCCAGTATGATACCCATACACATATTGCGATGACCGGTGTTACTTGAGAGGCAGAGCCTGCATTGAGCTGTCGCGTGACTCTCATCTTTATTTTCGGGCCCCCACCCCCTTCAACATGTCCGCCGTGCGAGCTTCCATCGCTCCGCCTGTACCGGTGTCCTCTCCGCACCGAGGCTGCTCCACCTACTGAGACTCCTCCGCTTGTCGAAGAAGCGTGATCCTGTGCCTCTAATTTGTGGGCGTGATACCCGTCCCTTCGCTGCTCAAAAAAGTCCGAGACGCCGACGCTGGCTGTGATTACATGTTTTCGTGAAATACCCTGACATGGCCGTAAAAGCCGAAGTTTCCTCCCCATTACACCATATTCGCCTGTCCATATTATAGCCCACCACGTGGTGGAATCAGGACCTATTGACCTGGCAAGACGGACACTGTTTTCGAGCGACCGGGCATGGAGCTGCACTTTTAGGTTGCGACGTGAGACGTTTCGTCCCGCCCGTCTCATTTCTTTTTGCATGATTTCCTCTTTTCCTTTTCTTCTTCTTCTCTCCCACACGAACGGTAGAGATCGTCTCATATCCTGTTCATCCCAAGTGGATTCAAATCTTCAAAGCCGTCGTGGCGCGCTCGAGACTCGGGCCTAGCGTACGTCGCGCGGGCATCCCAGGTGGGTGGTGTTTGTGGCGGCCGGGGGCTTGAAAACGACCGCATCGGTGGCTGGTAGCGGGCTGTCTGCCCGAAATAGTCGGGCGTTCTTCGTCCGCTGTCGGGACTCACTACGGGTGATTTGACTGGGGAAATCGGTGTTACAACAGCGCTCGAGTCTTTCGACAACATCTCGTACGCACGTGTATCTTTCTTTACGTCGTATCTGGCGTCCACAGACACGAATTCTTTCTTGTTTCGTCCTCGGAAAGACGTCACGAGGTCGGCCCAGCCGAGCACCATGGCCCAGCGGCCGAGCAGGAAGAGCAACCAGATGCCGTTCATCTGACGTTTGGTCAGCGCCTTGCGAGTCTCGGAGTCAGGTTCGGGTACTTACTGCCAGCAGAATCAAGACCGCCGTGATGGTGGCCTCATTGACGACGATCGACTTGGCTTTGTCGTAGCATTTAGTGCGGTCACCACCGTTGGATTTCAGACAGAGGACCCAGTCCTGGGCGATGGACTGGTCGTCGTGCACGGCCTGAACCGTGTTGTCCTGGAAGACGAAGACGACAGAGAAGAAGATGACATCGGCGATGATGATGAGAACAATAGCAATGCCTCGCCATTGAAGCGATATGACACGTCTCACTCGTCGGTAGGCTTGTCGTGGTGTCATCGTTCGGACGCTCTGGGCGTACGTCGGCAGGCTGGACCCTTCGGTAGATTCGCTATTGTCGGCCAGGGAGGCAAGGTAGACCTTGATGCAGTAGCCAAAGGTGGCGAACTGTATGATGACGGTAAAACCTGCAAAGACGAGGAGAGGAATCCAGAAGTCGGCAAGACTGTTCTTGTGATTGATGTGGCAGGTGGCTCCAAATCGAAAGGACACGCCGCTGAAGACGAGAGCAACAACAATCCCAATGAGCGGGATCCCCCAACCAGCGGCCTGAGCGAAGATCATAAAGTTGCGGCCGACGACGACTTGCCAGCAGATCTGGAGATGCAGGGACAGCGACCGCAAAAAGACCCACATGACACCGGCCCAGCCTCCGAGGAGGAGGAAAGCACCGGACGCGCCGCAGACCTTGCTCGACTGCATGCTGTGAGGTGTGATGTCGTTGTAGCATTGTTGCGGCTCAGCAGCAAGCGGCACTACGAAGCCAAGCTGACGAGGTCAGTGCTGGACAGCGAGCCATGGGGGGTTTGAGCGACTAACATTCATGATGAAGACTGCAATAGTCAAACATATACTCAGGTAGTGCCTGTATGTTTTATCGACTGGGAGAACGGCCCATGAGATCAGGAGGAAGAGGCAGCAGGCAGCACTCGCAACACAGACCCAGTTGGCTGCCGTCGTTAACGTGTTGAAGTAGTCTGGATACACGAAGTCCGTCAGTGGGCAAGGCAGACAGCATTGTACCGTCTTTGTAAAGTGCTGGCAAAGACGGCCACTGATGACTGAATGACATGTTAGCGGGCTGGCGGCCGGGCACCCTCACGTAAAGACTTACACCCTTCGTCGTCTGGGAACAGGCTTGCCGGGAGAAAAGGCGCGAAGCATGCGCTGCGTGCCAAAGTCTCGTTATCCATGGCGGAAGTGAATGCCAGTAGCTAACAAGTCGACGATACTCAGGAGCGACTGGCTATTATAGGCCGTCGTTGAGGCCGCCGTGGGCGATGTGTTGTCGGCACTTGACCTGTCTCGGGCGATGCCGTTGAAGATGTCGCACTGACTCGCACTATGCTAGTGTCTCTCGAATAAAGGAAACGTGCGGCGTGTGCAGAGCCGGAGAAGAGGTGTGTCTTCCCTGGTAGTGACGATGGAAAAAGAAAGCCAAGAACGTCTTTCCAGTCCTTCAATGACGTCCTCAGGCCCGCTGAAGTCCAAGTTATAGACAGACGTATGGACGGCGAGGTCTCGTGGGTATGTATCTATCGAGTTGTGTCGAGGTGGCAAGAACAGGGCAACGTCTAAGCCGTCGACTGGGGTGGTTGGCAGGTTGGACGCGTTAGGTCGACAACGTCATGGTCCGCGGTTGAAGCTGACGGGATTCGGCCAGGACGATGGACTCGTGATATCAAGGAGAGACTCGAGCAGAAGCAACGACGAGGAAGCCAGAAGCCAGAAGCCAGAAGCCAGACGCATCACGGAGGGGATTTGGAGAGGGTGGGACTCTCGTTATGTATACATGGAATCGTTGACTGCATGGTAGCAGCCGGTTAGGTTCCTGCAGAACGGGTGGATGTCTCTCTGCTGCGGCATCACTTTTTGCTTCTCTCGGCCGCCGGTCTGGTGTGTCCAGGCCGGGTCGACCAGTGGCAGAGCGGGTGCCGGGGTCGAGGCCAGAGTAATACTGGGGTACGAGGGCATCCAAGGATCAGGCAGTAGTTGAGGACGGGTAACTCGCGTTTGTGATGGGTTGACCATTTCCTGGGACTAACATGGACGTTGGGTCTATGTACTGTAGGCAGGGGCGGACAGGGTAGCTGGGCGAGCTGGGTGTCGTGGTAGAAGACCCCCGATCCATCTCTCCCTCTCTCTTCGATTGTGTCTGGCAGTGCTTGGTGGTACGCGAGAGGCGATGGATGGATGCATGCAGGGCTGCAGGCCTCATTGGGAGACGAGAGTCTTCAACCCCAGTGATTTCGAGAGGGGGAGGCGTGTTAGTGTGCGGCGCATGGAGGAGAAGGCGGTTAGTGCTGTGAAGGACCAGGCCTGGGATTGGACGTTAGCGTCCGTATGGAATGTGTATATCCGTACATCATACCTAGAGCGTATCTTGCCCAATGCCAAAAAGAGGCACCATGAGAAAGATGAACGGATGGAAGGGCGATTTGTTGGTGAGGGTCCAGTACTGGAGGTCATCGTAATGCGCAAGAGAGGAACAACATGGAAGTCGACGACGTTGTGGGTACCGATACGGATCAGGAACCAGGAATGGAAAGAGAGCCAGAAGGAAGGACGCAGGAGGGAAGGGGACGTCGAGGATGGGAGGATGCGGAAGGAGGAGGGGAGGGGTGGACCTCCAGACAGCCCACCCACCTCTTACTTGTACCTATCTGGGTAAAGGACAGAGGTATAAGGTGCCCTTTTGCTTGATGGTCAGATACTTGGGTGTATTGCGAGCGCAAGTATCTCCAATCCCCTGGGGCGCTGGGGGCCGTCGACTTAACCGGGCTGTCGTGTGGCCGGGAATTTCACCTTAGCGCAGGCTCCACGGCGTCCCTCACTGAGAGTCTGAGAGATGGTGGATCAACTGCCCCCAGCAGACCCTTGTCGGAACAAAAGCCCATCTTTTTCCAAGGAGTCAACGTCCACTCAGCTTCGTTGACAGGCCTTGACGAGGATATTCAGTGGACCTCCGCCCGGCGCTGTTCAAGCCCTCGTCCATGGAAACTCGACGAGACAATGCGCAGTAAACACTTTGAGAGGGGATAGTGTTGGCCGCACATCGTACTTGTATGCGTCTCCGCTCATGCCTTCAGCTCCTTCACCAGTCACAACGTCAATCACCCATGACGAACGAGGCTGCTGAAAAGGCTTCCCCAGTTTGGCGGGCTGACAACCCGCTTCCAACAACCCGAGACCTGGGCATCTGCCATCGGTTGGTCTGTTATCCTGGCTCTGTTATATATCCTCAATCGTCAATAAGACGTGTCTCCGGCATTGTATGGACTCCTATCCCACTTGATGTATTATTCGGGCTCTGTCCCATTTTCTTGCAAAAGACGAAAAATCGCTCTCATCAGAGGAGGAGCATCGGCCCGCTCTCCATGACTTAGCGGTGGTCCGAGTTGCCTTCCTTCATGGGTATCGGGTGTTTCTGGCCCATGGTCGCCCCAATAAGAACCAAAGTTGCCCATTTTATGGTGTACTCCGTACTTTTACAAAGTACGGATACTGCGAGTCAACTTCGTCCCATCGAACCCGTCGCAATGATGGGCCGCGAACCAGTGGCATGTTTTATTGTTGCTACTTGGTATGGTGGTTCTTCGCTCTTGTAGTACGGGAATACCCAGGTGCGCGTGCTTGCCTTTGTTGCTCTGAAGACCGTACCTGCCCGGAGATCGCATACCTTCCTAGCAGGAACGTATCGCGATGAGCATGGAAGGCGCCTCGATTTTCCCCTCCTGCCTCTGGCTGTAGTACTCTTTCTCGTGGCCTTCATCGCGACTCGACTCTCCACCGACGGCTTCGGCATTTGGCACGCACAAGTAGGCTCCGGCATTTCTTTCTCGACCCTCGCACACTATGCTTATCAATTGACACCGCTCGTCGACGGCCTCCCACGATTCCCCCGCCTCCCACGATTCCCCCGCCTCCCACGATTCCCCCGCCTCCAGCCCGCTGTCGTCACAGGCGGTTCCTCGATAGTGCAGTGTTCCACGGATACCACGTCAACTCAGCCTCTACCAGCTGGTTATGTCTTGAGGCTGGTTGCTTAACATGGCTCAGCTATTGCTCCCGACAGTCTGTGTGGCGTGGCGCACTTCGGATGTGTCGCCGACCGCCAGTTAACTCAGATCCCTCACCTCCATCATCGTCCAAATCCTCGGCACGCCAGCGAGCGAGACAACACCAGCCAAAATGTCTCTGGCTGACGTCTGTCGAGCTGCACTGCATTTATGTGTCTCACCCGCTCCTCCTGGATATCGCAGACACGACGACGCAACCTTCTGCCGGTTGCTGTCTCTCCCGGAGCCATTCCACGTGCAGCCAGCCTCCGCCGTTTCTCTGCCACGTCAGTAAGAATAGTTGTGCTTTGCAACCGGCCTGAATCTACAGATAGCTCTGGTTTTTTTCCCATTGTTTGGTTCGCGCTCGAGCGTTTCAGAGGTAGCTGAACCATGCCGTCGAGCTTCCTGGCCCGTCGGCGCGAGTCAGCTTGACCCAGCCTTCACCTCAGCCATCTGGACACAAACAACATCTCGACATTTGCCGGTGATGTGCAATCCGTCTACTAATAACTACGGTACACAGTATACACGCTTCTGCGCGACCGAAAGAAACAGGTCGACAACTTTTGCCACATCGCTCCACTACGTGTGACTTTTGCAACCTCAATGCCTCCGACGACATGGGCATAGCCACCTGGTGCGTTCGACATGGTTTTCCGCCCTGGTGTAGGCCTGTGAAGCCGTGGCGGGAATCAGCACTCAACCGACCTTAGGGCTGAGGCGTGCCCTGTCTATTACGTCGAGTTGCTCAGCTGAAAAGAAGAGAGGCCATGGCAGCCCACCCCGCTTGACTGCAGGGCCCCAGTAAGACGAAGCCCGAAATTTACTTGTACATGCCAACACAGAGAAGAAGCAAAAATTACGGGTAGTATCCGTATTCATTCGGAAAAGAAACCACGGGAGAGGCACACCGTCTCGAAGCGTCCATCGTTCAGACGCTTGAGGCGCCACGACCGTTGAGCTAGTCGTAAGACTAGACGAATTGGCGCCTGTACGAGCAACAGTTGAGCACCCAGGCGGCTGGACAAATCACGACAGCTTGCAAGGGCTCGCTCATTTCACAGCAGCCAGCTTGGCTTTAGCAACACGTACGCAACACGTTTGCACGCAAGATAGCATTTGTGCGCTGGTTCAACCTGTAGCACCATCTATCTCGGAGACCGCATTAGATGGCGTCAATATCCCCGTTTGTCTGTGAAAAGGAAAATCCCCAGGCAGGGCTATGGGCTGGGAGTCATCAGCCGGCGTGGTGATCTCGGCTAACCAGGCGTCAACAACCTGTACTCAACTGTGGCGCCTGGTCTCGGCACTTTACTCGTCCTCCGAGCGCCCGTCTCAAGGCCTTCTGGCCAACGAGGGAGTCAATTGACTTCTACAAGTAATGGCTCACGCCCATGGCAAGCTATGGTTGCGTCGGCGCGGCAGCTTTAGCGACCCAGCAGCAAGATGACGAACCATCAACAACAACAGCTGTGGCTCTGGTTGGCTAGCCAGTCCTATGGCCAGAGAGCCTTTCAGGACGCGCCGAGCCCACGGAGCACTGTGAGTGGTCCTTTGGGATTGCAAAATTGACCATTCAGAAATTGATTTGCAGCATTGTATTAGTCGTCACACGCCATCGCAGGCTTGAAATCTTGAGATCAGCGCCCCCGCCCGTGCCTGTCCAGTTACCGAGACCTGTGACCGAGAGGAAGTTCATGTTACCGACGAAACATGCGGCATACGTCTGGCCGATGCAAACCGCACCGCGGATTGACACCTTGAGGAGATCGGCCAAGACGCTTCTCAAGCGTTGGAAACCCACGATGCCGGAGGAATCGCAAGCAAAGCCAGCCGGACCCCTTTCCCAGCTTGCAAATTTGACTAGCTCCTCAGCGAGCTCAGCAGGAGTCTCGATGAGTGCGTCTGCAGGCTGTGAGACGGACAGACAGACTTGCGTACGGCGTGCGCAAGGAACATGCGGCAGCACGGGATGTGCCTGACAGAGGGGGAGAAGGAGACACTTCCCGTCCCTCCGCGACCCTTGCACACGCGCTCCTTGAGGACCCTTGTCCATGCACTGGCACAGACATGAGCACCGGGGGCAATCAGCGACGAGCGGAGAGCGATCCCATTCCAACCCACACGATCTGGTCCAACCCCCGGCACACCCAACCCACACCACCACCACCACCAACTCTACCCTGGGTGGAGGAAGCGCCTTCCCAATCGACGTGCCCAAGAAGAGCGCGCGAGATTGAATAATGTGTTATGTTGGGACTCTTGGTCACAATATTACATCGTTGCTGACGGAATAGGCTCTCGCGATTCCAACACGCGTCGTGTCAATGGCTGCGTCTTGCAGCCTCTGCACCAATCCGCAGCACACATGTTGGTGATGGACACAATCAACCTTCAAAAACGGATGTGACGAGAATGTGCCACTCAATAGTTGCTCGGCTCGGAGCGCTTAGTGGTATGGGCAAGTTATCAAAGAAGGGCCTCGTCTGATCGTCTATCTCTATCTCATGCCTTTGCCGGCACAGTTTCGGGCCTGGTGTGCCGTGGAGTCGTCGACGAAGTTGTCTGTATGCCACGACATTGAGTACCACGGACGGTGCCTCCTGAATCTTTCATCTGTTCATAGTATGTTCTTGGGCGAGCTGAGCTGTTCAGAGTGGGTGTACGATCTGAACGAATCGCGAAACATCTGAAATGCGATAATCAGACTCCCTGGTTCCATCACTTCAGCCTAAAGCTAGGAGACTGACCATACACAGTACTGCTCAGAGCCAAAGAATCGCATTGTCTGGTCTGTTAAGCTTCGTATCGAGCAGAAGGCAAGGCGGAGACCGGGCGTCGCCGAATTCGGCCAGCGTTTCCTCGAATCACTACGTAGGACAGTGAGGTTCCAAACGTCTGAAGGTTTTCCTTTTCGAATCCCTCGGTCACGGTCCATCCGTTACCGCTGTTCCACTCCAGCGGCCTACTGTGTAGTAGGGCGAACGTCTGTCATCGACGTCGCTGGATAGCATGGCACGGCGTGCTTCTCGGCCGCCTCCAGGCACCAAACACGGCAGAATCCGCCCATGTAACAATCTTACTGGTTTTATTGCCGTGGGCTACCATGTACTCTGCAAGACTCTATGCTTCCCAGCCGGCTGACGGGGAGGGAAAATTTGCTTTGCAGCATCCATCTCGATGATGGCCTAGCCTCACCATCCTCTCGATGCAACGATACTACCCCGAAAGCGGCTAATCAGGCTGGCGAGCTTGGCACCAGTCACGGCAGGGCGCATTGGCAGTCGAGAAGGGCTTCCAGAAGCGTGGCTCAATGGGTCCAACTCGGTCTCCCTCGGATTGGACATTGGCGATGTTGAGTGAGGACGCACCAAAGTCTGCACCCGCTAAGCAATGACGAAAGGAGGAGGGCACTCATGTTACAGGTGCGAACGACTCGGAGGGTCTGGGCTCGCAACGAAGTAGGCGACCAGGATATCGGGCTGAGCGACCAAGCCCATACTTTGGGCTTCCGGGGAGAAGTACCAATGAGTCGGAACCAATTGTCGGGTCAAAACATATTTGCAGCTCCGCTCGAAGATTGGCATGTCACGGACATGGAGGATCGGGTGCTAGCGAAGGGGGTCGCTTCCGTCACGTCGTCGATTACCTACGGTTTTGAGCAGCCTCTTCACAGCGTTGGAGGAGACGTTTGCTCCGCCTGTGACGTCGGTACCAAAACCCAGGACAACGACATTCGTGATCTGATTACGGAGTACTTACGAACACTCGATTACAGATGCACGGGGCACACCATTATTTAAACCCTGGCTGCAAGAAGGGATTCTAGTCTCAAAGAGGAACGCTCGGTGTGCGGACTCGGCAGCTTGGCCCTGTCCGTCTGTACGAGGCATGGACATACACTGTAATAGTGGCACGGCTCACACAGAAAAGGCGTCGAGTTTGGAGGAGCGAGGAAAAACCTCTCAAAGTTTGAGGGCCGATGAAGCGGGACCGGCACCGGACGACGAGGCAATTTTCGGGGGGTCGCTTGGACGTGAGCGGAGCGGGAGACTAACTGATTCCAGAAGGCTCCCCGAAATGGCAAGCCAGAGTCGTATACAAACGCCTTTTCCTTGTCCAGGGAACATGCCACACCCCCCAGTTCCGATACGGGTAGGGACGCCAGACGTCGTGCGGACTCGCACGAGTATCTCGCCGCCGCCCCTCTCCGCCGCCGCGCAAGATGGATCCTAGATCTATGTGTGATATGACGCCCAGCAATGCGTTGCGACACATACTATGTAGTATGGCTCTTCGCGTCGGCCATCGCTCGTCAATCACGGGATGCCCACCTCATCCTCGCCCACGTCGATCCACCGGGAGAGCTAAGCTGCGTCCTCTCATTCGATACCGACGTCCCGTCCAGGCATACACAGTACTGCGGTTCAATCGGGAAAGGGGAGACAGGAGGCTTCCGTCATCCGGTCTCGAGCCACCCACATGGCTTCCCTGAGAGCACGTACGATGTGCACCACGACTTGCCATGAAGAGCAGGAGGTGTCACCAAGAGCAGGGCTCTACCTCTATCGTGCCATCTTCTCTTGTCAGCCGCACCGTGGTACGGATAAGCGAGAAGATGACTGGCCGGCTCGGGGACCGTACTTGGGTGCCGTAGTATACAGCTCTCTGCCTCTGTGGTTGCGAAGATTGAAAGGGGAGACACGGCAAAGGATTCGCTGCAGAATGCGTCTTCCAAAGCTAATTACGCAATCGCCAAGTGTCGACCCGAAGCCTACATGCTGCGTACATAATAGTAGGCACACTCACACACAGAGCACGTAGGAGTATTATGCATGTCAGATTCGACCTGACAAGCAAGCTATACCACAATACTACCCTACCCGACGCGGCCCGCCGACGCAGAATCAAGACGATGTCGGGAAAAGCAACAACAATTTCAACTTGGCATCGACGTCGGCCGTTCCTTGCTCTGGAAGCCCAACACTCCGTCAGTTAACTGACGGTCCCTCCTCTTGCAAGACATTGGCATACCAACGTCGTGCAAAGTCCACCGAGTGCAAGAACAATGGTCCAGGGACTTTACAGGTCCAACCGCACTTCTTCGGAAACATTTCAGACCCCAGACTCGTAGGCCGGGCCAGGACATGGTGTCTTTGATCCATGCTCGTCTCATCCACCTCACCTCTCCACCATAATCTTCTAAACCCCGCCATCGACCGAGGACTTTTGGCCCTTTGCCCTCAACAACCCCCTCATGGGCCAAGGGCGACGAGCCCACTGCTGTGTACCTGCCGAAAAGAAACAAGAGGGTAGCCTGACAGCTTCGCCCTAGTCGCATCCTGCCCTTCTCCTGGGGTTTTGGATCTGTACTACCAGGTAGCAGACGAGGATGATCTTGAGCCCGTCTGGAGCAACTGAGGGACCACCGTCCCGTCCCCGCGAAACAATTGTGGCTATCCGACTGGGCCCAACGCGATGCTCCAGCCGGCTTGATAAAGAGCCTTGCTGTCCAGGTGGCAAGCATGGGTTTCTCGGGCAGGTAAGAATCGCCATACTCCTTGTCGCTGCATCCAGCATTGGCCTCCTCTCTCTCCTCATGTTTATCATGTCACGGTCAGTTCAGGGCTCACACGGTCGAGATGGCAATGTCTGCCATTCCCCCATGCCGACAATGACATGCACTTGAAACGCAATTGAAGTCCCGGGCCCTGGCCTCCTGGTCTGTTGTCATCCAAACGAATTCATCGTTGTTTGAAAAGGAAACTTATGCCTCTTTTCCTTCGCATTGTCACAGCATTGTCATTAGTTGCATCCTGGACGCCCGGAGCACACCTTGGGTATCCCATCACACGACCTACTGTGGTATACACACAGCAGAACCCTTCAGCATGCGTATGCACGCTTCAATGCAGGCACAAATCGACCCGAGGCCGTAAGGGCTGCGCTACTTGGCCGTGGTTGGCCCAGAGCTCGCAGTGTGTGTGAGGTGCACTTTGGCATCTCAAGTCCACGCCAGCCCTTTCCGTGGTGCCCACTCTTGGACTTTGGAATCGCAAGACACAGTCTCCGTTGGGGGCCAAGAAGAATCGTCCTCCTTCTCCGCATGCGGTCATCGTCGAGCCATGTGCTTTGCAGGAGCCTAGCCTGGCCTGCCTCGGCCATGCTCTCTTAGGCAGGCTGTCACGAAGGATCGAACTCCTCGTGGGCTCACCAGGCCTTTCTGGGTGCTCGAGGCCCAGGCCCTGACCCATCGAGGCGGTGCTCCAAGGGCGGACGGGGAAGCAGGCCGGACCGATTAATTGCTCAGTGGGCCGGCTGCATGTAAGAGCTGTCTCGTCGAGGAAAAGCGTCATGGAGACCTTGTCACCGGGTGCCTGGCGCCCCGGGCAGTTGGGCGTCCCTCTCACTGCGAAAGTGCCGTTTACGGGATGAATGATCGGAGCTATGATGCGGAGACCGCCGGCGACGCTTCCATGCTAAACTCGACGGGATGCGGGAGCTCATTTGCGACCAACAATACCAAGTCTGCAGACTGCTCGAAGAGGAGGGTGGTGGCTGATGTCGACGCTCCTTCAGCAGCCTCGCGTGTCGTGTGTGCGGTCGAAGCTGATATTCCAGCCAAGCAACATCCATCTGCTCTGCATGATGCATCGGCCGAGGGTGGCGTTCGACAACAGCAGCAGCAGAGATTGAAGAAATGTCAGACGCCATTCTAGTGTGACTGACAATGGCCGGCCATGGGCGATGGGTATTCTTCGCCCACGCCCCCCTCGCCTTGCTTTACTGGCCCTGGCAGCGTGTTGGAGAGTCTGCAGCTGGAAATCTGACAATTCATCTCGCCAAAGACTGTGCCTTTCGGATCCCTGAACGTGGGATGAGTACGATGCGCCGGCTAGCGTCGACGCTATCGACTTCTTGGTTGTGCGGCAGAGCATCCTCACAAGCAATTTGGGGAAATGAAGAGACACGTTCCTCTTCGTGAACGGCCCTGGAGCATTTTCCAATGCAGAGTTGAGGTTTCGTTGAATAACAGTATCCAGTCCATGGATCGACGCGACACACACACACACCGCAGCGCAGCCGCAAGAGGAAATAAAATCGGGATCCAACGATGCGACGGTGGGTCTGTCGCGTCCTGCCGTCGTCTCCATGCCACCTCGCGGAGGTTTTTTTTCCCAAGTGACGAACTCTCGTTCTCATCCACACTGGATGAAACATGCCAAAGACGCTTTTTTCAAACTGACGATAACTGAGACAGGACCGCTAGCTGATTGGCTGTGAATCAGGCTGGACTGGAGCGTTGCATCGCGCCGTTCTGTCGGGTCGACGGAAGTAATGATTGACTGGCCAAGGCCCCATTTCGGCGACTTCAGCTGGGCGTCGACAGGTGGTCTGCTGTTTGTTTTGAGTTCTGACTTCTCCCATGCTGGTTCGATGCGACGTCGGCAGCGTTGGGCGTCTCTGACTGTCCTGGAGCTGTCAATTCCTTAAGCTCAAGCCGCCGACGACTGACGTGGGGTGTCTCCGAGATGGCTCGTGTCCCATGACATGATGGCCGGGTGGTCTTTTCCATCTTGGCTTCGGAGACTGATGGGTCTTTGCTGGTTGTGCTCGTGGTGGATGACGATGCTGACATGATCTGATGGTTTCCGACTTTGTCCGCTTGGCTTGCGGTTTGGTACGCCGACTTGTTCACACGCCCGATGAGACATCTCGCTCATTTCACGTATACTACTTCTCCATCGCATGGGCCTCCGCACGATCTCGGCCATCTAAAGTATGGGGGTGCAACACTTGGTCAAGACGCATTGCCTTTGAAAGCATGCCATATCTAAGCCCGAGGAACATCACTCATGATGGCCACGCTTAACCCAAGTCCTGGGCCGCGGTAGCTTGTGATTGTATCAAAATGGCATGTGAGACCCGGCGACATGTTTGACACCTAGGGTAGACGACTCTGCTTCAAGTGCTGATTTACTTGGACGTGAACACCGATCTGGCATCGAGTTTGCTTCCTGCCCATTGTCCAACAGCCTGTATCTGTCTTTTCCGCTGCCTTGCGACGTCTCGGCTTGGATATACAGAGACAAAACTTGTAAACGAGATTGCTTCCTGGCATCTTGCGATGACTCATACGCCCTTGATCGGAGCGAGTTCATGTACGCAGTGATGATAGGAGCTTGGTTTGAGGAAAGTTGACTTTTGCTGGTTTGTCCTGTACCGCCTGATTCTGTTTTAACCATGTCACCTCTAGTGTCGTAGGGAAAATTGGAACCATCATCTAAAGGCATTTGGAGGTCTCGTGATGCTGCCAAATCCAAAGTCGAGACCGTATAAAACAACTGCGTGAGGTTATCGTACTTTAGACAGCAAACCATGCATGCACTGCCGGCAAATGTGGGTTTTGATCAAGGGGACAGTATACTCAGATTAAGTGGCATCCCGCAAACTCTGTCTCATGCTCCTGCTTCTAGTTCAGATTTCTAGCGAGTGTACAGTTTTGGAATACACGGTAGCCGAAGATGACGGACGACAAGTCGTCTTATCGAATGTTTGACTGAATCTTGTCCATTGCTTTTTGCTGCTACGTTTTTCTGTGACTTGGCAGAGAAGAAAGCCAAGGATAATGGCCGTGTACGGAAACCATTGCTCTACAGCTAGATTCGTGTGGTCCGGAAGGGGTTGGTCAAGCAGGTGGGTTCCTTGTATACTGCCCAAGCTGGTGATGTTGGCAGGCCCTTGGTGGCTTTGGGCCGAGTAATGGGACGATGGGATCTTAACGAAAGCGTCAATGGAAGCAAAGATGCAGGTTTTCGTGAACTGTTTGTATACATACATGACTGAATAGCATGTTTGCTTCCCCCCGGCTTCGAGGCAAGTCGAATCCCCAGTATCCTGCTAATTGGCTCAGATTTATATACAAGCTAGCAACACCCACTAATAGTCTCCCGCCCAAGGTTTTAAATGTTCACACGAGGTGGGTTGACTGCGTATAACTTGTGCATCTCTGAGTCGATTGGAGATCCCCGAGGTTGACCGATTCCACCAAGTCTGTGTCTGACATTCATCAGATCCAGGGTGAACTTTTTGATTCGGGCTGTGTATTCCCATTCCCAGCAAGGCATCTCAATTCTGGTTTACTCGAGCTTGAATAAGCGGGGAGAAGGGCTGGACGCCGAACCCGTATGGTTGGGGTAGGTACATTTCAGCAAGGATGGCATATGAGTTGCGTATATGGACGTATCAATAGACACTGAGTGGACACGTACAGTGGCTGGAGGGTGTCGGATTGCTTGGGTTTCATTTGCGGACGGGGGAGATGGAGGCTGCATTATATACGCCTTTGAGTTTGCCAGAATCCTTTGGTGAATTGCGCTTTCTTGTGGACATGAACGGAGAGAACACGCGTGCGATGTATGCAGCCCGCAGGTTGAACCGGGCGAGCATGATGAAGCATGCTGTCGTGCTGTCTGCTGCATCGACAGTCGAGCTCATGCCCTCCAATAGCATTTTGTCGGACCTACGACACATGGAAAGAGTTGGTAGTCGAGATGTTGTCATAGCCAACCTGAGCAACGCACAGGAGGCCGTTCAGAAATTCGAAAAACGGACGATCCGGCACCACGGGAAGTGGGACGATTAGCCCAATATCAACGCCGACAACTCGGCAACCACATCCCGGAGAAGGGGAGGAAACAATCCCATTGACTACTTAAACAACTCGAACATCACTCCGAGGGGCATATCCCCGAATCGGAAAAACTAGTACACTTCGGCAACAACTCAGCGAACACACGCAAAACAAAACGATCGTTGCACTTAGGGCTTGGGCGTATTCTTGCGAGGGCGTCCCCGACCTCTCTTCGCGGGGACGGCGGGAGGAACAGGCGCTGCAGAATACACCGAGGACGCCGATGACGGACGGAGAGCAGTGTTCTTAGTTTCTAGAAGTGAGGGTAAAAGGCCTTGCTTACACGCCGAATGACCAACATGTCCTTTCCGACGAAATCATCGGCTTCTGTGTGTAGATGTGCAGATATTTACCGACTCGTAGGTCGCTTGACTTCACATTGCTGCTAGACGGCTTACACAACGAGAAATTTTTACAGTCTTTATAGGGTTATGGTTTCAAGATGGTGCGATTTCAACTCGAAGAGTCTCGGATAGGTAGCGATAAGCGGCAATGCACGGCATCTTGGCCACGTGGAAGTGGCCAAACGGCAGACTGTAGGCAACTCCAAATGTATAGAAACTGATGGTTTCCCGATGCAGTTTGATGAGAAGAAACGGCAGACCAAGAATGGCAGCCATCTGTGCGAGCAGTCTCAAAAGGTGAGTCCTTTTGTTGATGCATAATGTGCCTTCATCCGCTAACTGCTTTTCCAACAACCACCGTGATCCTGGAAATTATCATCGTCCACCAGCTCTGACTGCCCCTGTGTATCCGTGTTGACGTCAAGGCACCCCGACAAGTTCACCATCTCGCTATCGGGCCGAGATACGTTATACGTCCATCATACAGCCAGAACCGCTGGATGTGTGCAAGGGAGAAAACTACAAGGGCCAAACTGGACAATCCGATAACGACGCATACCACTATACGTAGACCGCTCCGGCCTCAGTTTACCCAGTTAATTAACAAACACACATCACCATCCTCAATTTGGGGTTCTATAACGGTCTTATTTATACGGATGAACCTCGAAGGCTCAGAGGAACGACACAGTCTGAAGCGAGAAAGGCCGTCATGCAAGTAGGAACCAGACCTTTCCTTTGCAGAAGGATGCCCTTGGAGATCGAATAGGTCTATTCCAACGAAGGAACTGATGCTTCGCCGATAATTGGGAGTCGATATGGCATGATCTCTCCAGTGAAACACGGTAGAGGTTCGTCAAACAGGCACTTCGACGTAATAAAGTCAACCTAGAGACGTAATTTTGGCCATAGTGTCCAAGCTTGGACGACTAGCTGCAAAATCGTAACTCATGAGCATCTAGGAAGGCCAGAGGTATTCTGCCGTTCCATAAAGAGCCGAAATTCGTGCAATTTGCCTGGCAAGTAACTCCATTTCAACGAAGAATCCGAAGAATCTCATCGCAACTTTTCCGCAGAATTGCGTTTGCGCTTCAGTAAGTCTCTTTCTACACTTCCAAGTTTACATCCTATTTATCAGCCCCAAGATGAAGAGCACAGAAGGCATATTCGGCTTGCTTCAGAGGTACACTGTACTTCTTGATGCGTTTACGTGCCTAGCTGGCCATAACATACTTTATCATAAAAGTCTCATCGGATACTACAAATCTTGCAGCAGATTGGTAAATACCAGGAAGAAGACAATGCATGTACAGTCAGTCGACGTGAGAAAAGTTCATACATTGCTTCCCGGCGATACAAACAGCATATATATCCTTAGAGTCCGGGTTTACTCAAGCCTTTAGTGATATGATAAATGATTTTGGTACGTCGAGTTAAAGTTAGCTACGTACATGTCAGTATACCAAGTCTCTAAAGCTACCCTATAGATAGAAAACTAAATACTATATAACATAGTTCTTCCTCCTTCTAAAATACCTAAGTCGCTTTCGTACAATTTTGTCAGAGACCTGATGAAGAGTTTGATTCCTATAAATATCTACCTTTTCTTTAGACATACCTGATTGTAATTTTATGTGTCAGGAAAATATCAGTGCCTTTCAGTATAAACACAATTCAAAATGTATACAGCTAGTCAAATTGGATTATTTCTTACCTATATTACAAACCAATCATCTAAACGTCAGGAACTATACTTACTTACCGGTACATCAAGGCTCTTTAGAATCTCATCTCAAGACGGGACAACAACAGAGCCGTCCGGCACATTCAGTACGCCTAATTCATTGTAGTGAAGCAAGAATTCAATGCCGAATCGAAAGGCTATGAACTAGAGATGCGAAACCCAGCATCATTGAATACGACTATACGAATAAACAAGGGACGGCGTAGGAAGCCAAAATTACTGGTATGCTTCATGTCGGAGACAGCTAACCGAACAGGTACGTGTCGGGCGTTGGTGTCAACTCTAACGGTCGTCGTGTGGAGGAAGATGCCCCTGTGTACGGCATGAAAACCAGAGCATGGGGCGGTCGTATTGGGAAACCACACGAATACCTCACGAAGATGGGCTGCGTTAGGGCTTGCAAGTCGTCTATTTCTTGAGCTTACTAACTCCAAAAAATATTGATAAGGGCGGAGAACTCGTTATAACGACGGAGAGAAGAGAATTGTCCCCAGAATTTCTCCTGCGTGATAATCGCGAGCCTACGGACTCACGGCCGTCACGGCTTTGGCGGGAAGGAGCTTAAACGACTCCTCAACAGTCTTTCCAAATTATGTTGACGGCTTCCACTTGTGGCTCCGCAAAGAAGAACCTGGCAAAAGAATGATCCAAAGAGCCTTGCAAACTCCCAGCAACCAAGGCTCGAAAGCAAAGAACTAAGTTTCTCGACCATTGAGAACCTATCTCGACCCCATTTGAGAGAATTGGATATTCATCCACGAGCATGAATCACACTTCCGCAACTCCCAGTCCCTCTCAAGTCGATTCGGACGTAGATTCAAAATTCAAAAGAAGCTTCAGAGAACATGGGAGTTTAGCAGTTCGCATTAGCATGTTTGTGATCCCCCGTCTTGCCTCTAGACCTCATCCTCACGAGCCTGTTTAAATAAGAATTGCCAACTTCCGAACAGGGAACCTTGGACAAGCGCAGTAATGTCTCCTAAAGCCATGGCTCCTTATTACGAGCCGACGCATCCTGCATCAGTTTAACGAGCCACATCCATCCTGCTCCTTTGCCTACATCCGGGTGGGCAATGACTTTATATGGACCCCGGAACTCGGCCATTTGTCTGCTTCTATCCTGCGACGAAAGTTCTATGGGCAAGGTGAAACCAAAGAGTTGCATCTCGCAACAGAAACTTAGACCATGAACCAATAAGATATGCTATCTCATCGCTCGTCTTGGCCCTGCGTTCCCATTCCCATCATATCCACGGTTGCTTCATGAGCGTTGATTCTAGACCCAAATGTGGCTAACGAAGCGGCTTTCCTCAGGGACGAGGGAATCTGAAGCTGGAGACTTTGGCTCCAGAATCATGACCAGACCAGACTTGCTCACTTCTCGAGCCATGGGCAGAAACGCTCCGAATTAGCCAAGTCTTGAGATCGTCGACACTGACTTCTGGGTTATGGAGATCGAGATCACATCTCGTTCATGGCACGTGACTACCCGGTATCGAGCCCAAAAGATACCTTTACAAGCAAAATACAAGACCTGTCACAATCTCGGCCAGCCCAGCCACGTAATACCATGTTCGGATACGGGCACCTCGGGTGACAACTTTCAGGCGTCGAATGGGACCGAAGGATGTCAGTCAATCGTCTCCGGGATTCATGGGCCTGGGACACATGGCTAGTTGCTCAAACATCACTCCTGGTCTCTGGTACACCTCGTCTCCAGATGTGTATTCGCCACAGCAAACGAACCTTGTGCTATTACAGAGAACCGGAGACTAGTTTTCAACATCAAATCTTGAACAACCACACTACCCGTATCAGATGAGGCAAACCTGCCGGTTGCCGGCCATCGTCTTCACCGGCGACCGAGCGGTGCTGGGAATTTCCAACTCGACGTCCAGCACAATGTCATACAAGGACAATTGATGGCACCAATTCAGCTACTTCGACCAGCCAGCGGAAAACTCCGGCGAAAGGATGGCGGCGCGGCGGCCCTTGACGTTGCCTTCCTCTTGGGAGGCAGCAACCGCGGGGGTAACGATGTGCTTACCAAGTGCGATCAAGCGATCGACTTGGTTGCTGGGATTCTGATCTATCTGCCAACGGGCACCTAGAACCTCCGCCCCAACGTGGCGCTACCTACGAGACCGGCCGCATCCATCGTCGTCTCCCGGCGGCTCTCTTTCCTGGCGTTTGCCGTGTATTCAACAGTCAAGAGCTACAGGTTCTGGGCGAGTTTGGCACCTATCAGACCTTATTCACCGGAATTTGACAAACACGGCACAAGGTCGAGCAGCCACATGTCTTCGGTGCGAGCCAGCAAGGTATGGTTCAAATCTCTACAACATAGACACGATGCCTTTCATACGACGTCTCGTATATAGTCATCCGGTAACGGACTATACCGCAAAACCCTCTTCCAACCCATCTTGCAGCCTCCTATATAAAGCCAGCATCACCCTCGAAATTAAAACTCGGAACCAAGACCACAGAAACCTGATGGGCTGTCTTCAAACTTACACCACTGGCCACACGCTCTGGTGCTCCATCTATACATGTACACAGCCAGCGCGAATGTGCCGCCCATCTCAATCTCAACCTACCCTCAAACCCATCTTCCGTCATCGTCCGCCCCCTTCTGCGTATTCCTCAAAGCAGGAGACATCAACCCCATCGCCTCGAACAGCCCACCGCCCCCTTACAGCCTCAGCTTTTGTACCAGAACCCTCACCATCCCATCTTCATCCAGCATCCTAGAGATGATTCTCTAGTGTTCTGCCACGAGACACGTTCCAACGTCCCGAAAGTCATGATTATATACACCCCCGACTTACCACAACCCACCTAAAAACTATCCTTGAGAACCCATCGAGAGTATATATCCACACTCCAACCAGCTCAGATCAAGAGCCCACATGAACAAGGAAATATTGCTGTTGACTCGTCGGCATTAGAGGTTTCAGGCCGTCTCTTCCAACCCAGGCCGGATCAGCCTTACACTCGTGAGCCTCCAACTCCCTTCTCACGTTATCCGCCCGTCGTCGTCCCTCATGTCTGTTCCACTAGTATTCGTAAGTTGACGCATTCAAAGCATGCCTCTGACCAAGGTTGAACGTGCGGCGTTGAGCTTCCTCCCGGCTTTATCCATGATCCCTGGAGCAACGTCGAAAAGCTGCTGCGCTAGCTTTGTGTGGAAATAGAGGTATGATGTTGCAAACCGGCCGGCCTCTTGAGTCTGCGCACTTCTCTGTCTGCTTCTATACAACTGGAGTCATGGCTAGACCCTACGTGTACACAGGCTCAAGTGTCCGCGTGCCCTGGCTGCGAATAACACATCAGGCAGCCCTCGCGTAGATACACGGCGAAAGCCAAGCACGAGCACTCCAGACACCAAACTAGGCGAGAAACGCGGCACACGAATGTTTGTACTTTTGGTATTGCTGCAATAATCGAGCGGGCAAAGCCTGTCCTTCATGTGCCTTCTCATCTGACAACATCTCGTCAGAGGGGAGTGGGCAGCCCACTGCCATACCCTTGCCCCTTGCCTTGCCCGTGCGTACAAAACGACGCGAAAGAAATGTTCAGAACACCAATCAACCAATGATAATTACAAAATACAACAGTCGAGACCCTTGATGCCCCCGAACGCCGTGGGAATCCCCAAGCAGTTTGAACCGGCTGGCTGCCGCGAGCCAGGGATATATGCGTCGAATGCCTGAGCAGAGAGGGAAGATGCAATAAGCCTTCATCAGACGTACGCCCAAGTGACCCCATCATCAACATCATCACCGTCATTCGCAATGTCGTAGACATCATGCCAGCCAAAGCTGGCTCTGGCCCGTTGAACACCCTGTTCCTTTACCGCAATCTCCAAGGTTGCCAGAACCCAACGCCAATTCATGCAGAATAACATGGACCGGTCGTGATCATCATCATCATAAGTGGTTAGTAAGCTAACGGCCGTACACGCTGCGGTCCACGGGAGAGCCGCTCTGACGAGTGCGACGGAATCTGGAACGGTCCTACGCGCCAGAGACCTTTCGTGCTGTTGATGCGGCTGTCGCGGACGCGGCAGAGTTGCCCACGCTGCCGACACGACCACTCGTCTTGCGAACTCCGTCCTTGGTCCTCAACGGCGAGTCGCCGGAGCGCTTACTGCCACGAACTTTGGTGAGGACACCCGATGCGCTGCTAACGCGATCCCTGTCCGCGTGCTTGGTGCGATGTGATCCGATGTTCTCCGCATCGTTGCTGGCATCGTTGTCGATGAATGTCTGGTAGACAGTGGCGGCCGAGTGACTAACTGAGCGCTTTTCACTGCGGACAGGCGACTCTGACGTCTTGCGGTGCGTGCGCATGCGAATGCTCCACTCTTCGTCCGACTCGTTGGCGCCGCGTGATGTCTTGTGGACAGAGATGACCTCGGTCTCCTGGTGGATGCCGACCTCCTCCTCGACGGGTGAGTGGTACGAGGGAGCTCGTTGGTAGGGATGATGGCGGTCTGCCCTAGCCGTCTTTCTCGGCTGGCCAGGTGTCGGCGCCGGCAGGTAGTCTTCTTGAACGCCAATGTTGTTGCGGTCGTGATCGACTTCGCTCAGAGGCGTTCTGTTGGAGGTGCTGCGGTGAGGGGGCGTTGAGGCCTGGCCGTTGCGCAGAGAGGTCTTCTGCATGGCGCGAATGGGGGTGCTGGGAACGGCGGCGTTGGCGGCCATCTCCTTCCTGAGCTTGCGCTCGATGCGCTCCTCGATCCACCACTCGCGGAAGATTCCTTGGTTGATGTGCAGCCAGTGCTGCTGGGGACCGACCACCATGCCAGGGCGCATGAAGCGCATGAAGGCAATGACTTCGTTGGCGGTGAAGCCGTGGCGGTAGATGAGGTAGGCGCCGATGAGGCAGCCAGTTCTTCCGAGGCCAGCCTTGCAGTGGACAGCAATGCCCTTCTTCTTGCTAATTGTCTCGTGGGCAAGCTTGATGAATTTGCGAACGGTGGACAGGGGTGGGCAGGTGCCGTCGTCGAAGATCATGTCGAGGTGCGAGATGCCCATGGCCTCGAAAAAGGAGGGCGAGTAAAGCGGCGAGTTGAGACGGACAACGAGACCAATCTTCCTCTCGGTGAAATGCTTCAGAACGTTCTTGAGGGGTTGGGGAAGAGCCTTGTTCTCGTCGATTTGAGACATGGACTTGGGAAGGGCATCCCACTCCTCGGTACCCTCGCGGACCTTGTTGACGGGTGTGTGTTGTGGCGAAGCAAAGGCAAGGAAGTTGGGGGTGATCCAGTTGAAGTCTCCGTGCTCGACCCTCTCATACTTCTCGTACTCGTCGAGGTCAAAATTGTCCAAGGCGCAGCAGCCCTCCTCCTTGGCCTTCCACACGCCGTAGACGACGTCTTGAACGGTGATGCCGTAATCGGCTTGACTGTAGCCAGCATCGCGGAAAGGCATCAGAGGAGGGTCGACCTGGGCGATGGGTGCGAGTGCCAGATGAGGCGGCCAGTTCTGAATCAGGACCATGTAGCACGCGAGCATGCAAGCAGCATTGGCGCGACCTGCGATTGTTAGCAAGCGCACCCCATGGATGAGGGATCGCGCAACTCACTCCTCGGGTCTGCTCTGCTCCAAAACACAATTGGGCGGTCCTTGTTCTCCTTGGCACCGAGCACATCATGGAATTGCAGAGCGAAGCGGTACAGGTGGCCAATGTGAAGCGGACCGAAGTCGTGGTGAAAGGCATTGTAGAGCAGAGTGTCGTCGACGGAGAAATAATAGGGCGCAGGACGGGCGGCGGCCTGGACGGGCGTGGGGCCCTCGGCAGCCCTTTGTGATCGCTTTCTAGGGGAGGTCTGAACGGGCTCGCCGTAGGGGAAGACGGTCTCGGCAGTAGGAGGGTGGATGTAGGCAGCTAGGTAAAGCCGGTCTGGGATGACAGTTAGAGGACAGATCAGACGGGATGCGTGGTCGTGGTAGGTCGTAGAAGGGACGAAATTAAGGCGAAGACGAGCTGCGGCTGCACTCTGCAGCGCACGTGTGAATGTGCGGCTAGCGATGCTGCGCGAAATAACAATGCGACCACGATGCCGGCTTGCGATGCCAGATGAGACGGGAGCGAGGAGAGAAGAAGAAGCATACCAGGGATGTACTCAATGACTTGACCCAAGTTCTGGGTCTTTGATGAAGGAGCCATTGGTCTCGTGACTCTTTGCTTCCTGTGAAGCTATCTGGTTCGAATGCGGCGGCGACAATTGAGGTGCTCTGGCACAGTGGGTAGAGATGCGAAAGCGAATGTGGGCTCGTTCGGAAAGGATAGGGCGGTCGCGGTTTATCCAGAGGCGAAATCTACCCTTTGTATGCAAAGTAGTGCGCGCAGGAATCGGCAACGCAGGCGAGTATGAATGACTTGAGGGGGTGGGCGTGTTGGTGGTGCTGCAGTGCGGTCGACTGCACAGGGACGGGAATGTTGGAATGGCTGCTCTGAAACAATAACAACAACAAATCTGTAGTTGATGATGGTGGGCGGGAACAGAAACCGGGAATCGCACTGGCAAACAATTCGCAAGCGCAATTGACACCCGATGACTGGATCAGAGCAGGCCGACCGGACAGAGATGTGGTAGAGGGTACGAAGTGAGGTAAAAGGAAGGTATTTCCAATTGCACGAACGATGGATGTAGGTGTTTTTGTATGGTTTTCCTGTTATTTTGGCAGGAGCGGTCAATATGGGCCCTGGCCCAAAACAGCCAGGGTTCGGTGTTGTTGCGCTGCGCTGTTCGGCAGCTCGTTGGTGCTGGCTGCCGGGCTGCCATTCGTTGTCAAGACAACCTGTCAGGGGAGCACTGGCCACCCGCGCCTCCTGGCGAATCGCTTGCCTCCCTTCAGCGCCTGAGGCACGGCCCTACGTTGGTTGTGCTGCGTGCAGCGTACCTAAGTATACGCAGTACACCAGCATCAGGTACTTACAGCCAACGTGTCTTCCAGCACTAGGCCCAGGGGTCAGGGGGTCTGACAGCTGGCGTGCAACTGCTGTCAGTCATCAAAACAACCAAGCTCACGATGCCCATCATCTGCTTCAAGTCTAGCCTTTTCCTTTTACCCAGAGCCCAGGGGGGACGGCAGTGGGTTGCTTTGCCGCAGTGCCAGGGCAACCCCACGCCGTCCACTTGAATCAACTCACCCACAACACTGACTGTGACACCCTCGCCGAAAGCCACACCACACGCCCTGTCTCTCAGCAAGCAGGATGCTGTGCAGACGGGAGCGAGGCAGGTAGGTACCCTCGCAGCCCCTTGTCTTGCCAAGTACTCCCACTCCGTCCTTTTGGTGCTTCTGCTCCCCATCGCTCTCCATCGCTCTCCATCGCTCTCCATCGCTCCATCGTTCTGCATCATCTCAGCCAGCCCAGACCAGCCCATCCCGTGCGGTCCTGTGCGCATGCGCTGGTCGCCTTGTCACACAAACCTAGCGCTGTACCGCCATGGAAACAAGCCTATGGAATGGCGGGGCATCCGTCATCTGAGTTGTCAGGTCCAGTCGTTAAAGCCCGTCATTGTGTTTCCTCCGATACCCGAGCAAATGTGTTGCTGGCGGCAGGGTGAAGTCCTCATCGAGCCTCTGCTGCCATCGCCCCCAATGACGATGCCTTACTAAGCCAGCCAACAAAGCCACCAACCTTACCTTGATCAGTACGTACCTAATTAGCTATCAGATAACAGATACCCCGAACAACTATTCCCATATCCGAAGTCAACCCCTCCAAAGCCTCCATACCACATCAGGCAAAAAATAAACCCCATTTGCGACAACCTCCAACAAAACCAACGTCCGCCCCCCCTCGAAACCGCAGCCATGGCCAGCGAATTCGACGCCGAGTTCCCCTGCTCACTGTAAGTCCAGTCTCCCTCAAATCTCACACTCCCTCCCTCTTGAAAAACCAATAAACACCCGAAAATTCTTGAAAAAGAAACCACACATCTGAGACAAAAAAAAACCCTGCTGCGCAGAACTATCGACGTCCCGTTCCCTACCCCGCGCCTCGCCTCCGTAGCCCACAAGGCCCTCGCCGTCGACAAGGAGCTCTCGCCGCTCGTCGTGCGCACCTTCTCCATCGACGACAACAGCGCATCGTCACCTGCCCTCGAGAGCACTGCGACGACGACGGCGACGACACCACCCGCTATCCTTCGCGTTCACTACAAGGCCACGACGAACCGCATGCTCCGCGTCGCCGTCAACGGTCTCATGGAGAGCCTGAATCTCGTCGTCGAGGTCATGGAGGAGCTGGACGTTGACGTTCTGGAGCACAGTCGAGACGACCAGTGATAGTGTGCGGAGCGCAGAGGTGAGACACAAGTCTCTGTCTGGCTTGCACACCTGGCGTTCGCTGTCGGGAGAATCCACGCGGGAACACATTTCGATATCACGCGGGGAATACACCAACGGCACCCGGTACGACAGAAATAATGCGTCATGATTATATATTTGTGATACCCTGAATATACAGCCACATCTTTCGTGTGACGATGGTCGTCATGGCCAAACGTTGACCGCCGTCACCCCCGTGGCGGGAAGAGCCTGCTAAGCCCTGCTTTAGTTCTAAATGATCTGAATCGGCCCAAACGCGCCTGTCTCCGCCCTCGAATGCGCCATTCCGATGCGGCTGCGAAACGACAACGTGTCACCCATTACTTAAATAAACCCCAATATCGACTCATATGCCCTAAGGAAAGCCTCATGTATCATGCTCGGACTGTCTCGCCATTAGAGCCTCGGCCATGCTCCCAATATGCGCATCCACTATTCTGTCGCCGTTTCTGGTTGCTCAGCAATGTCCTTCAGCTCCGAGGTCTTCGCAAGTTCCAACTTTTTCTCGGCCTCTTCGGCCCGCTTGTTAGCCAAAGCAACCTCCTGCTGCAGCTGCTTGATGTAGTCGATGGCCAGCTCGACGGTGCTGGCTTTGCTGTTAGGTGCGCCCCCCGACTTGTCCTTATCCTTTTTGTCCCCGCCGTCACTCTCACCGCCATTCTTGCTATCCTTCGGCGGTTGCGGGAGCAGGTTCGCGATTTCGTGAAGGGCCGAGTTGATGCGGTTGCGTCGTCCTTGTTCTGCAATCTTATGCGACGTGCGTTTCGATGTGAGATTGGTCGAAAGCTCGCTCGGGTATGTGACTCCCGGGACAGTGTTGCCTTCGAGGATGTTTTGGTAATTGGACTTGGACGCGAGAAGTCGAGAAGCCGTGTCTTCCGCAGACAGACCGCCAGGTGTTCCGGGGAGAAGAGGTTTGATGCTTGGAGATATCCTGGGCCGCAGGGCGGGGGAGACATGGACAGAGCTGACACTGCCTCTCTTGCCCTTGCTCCCCCGAGCCAAGAGCTGAGGCGTTCTCCTTGCCGAAGGCCCCGAAGGTCCAGGCGCGAGATTCGGACTTGCACTCGCTGACGCGGCCGCGGTAGGCTTTGCAAAGATGGGAGATGGAAGCGGTTGGAAGGAAGACCGCCTTCCCGTGTCTGGTTCAGACGGCGATTGGGTCGGCGTCGCCGTATCGATTCGCGGAGGCTGTGGTCTGGACGAGAAGTTGACGGATTCGGGCAGCTCGAAAGACTCGATGTGGTCCGATGTGCCGAGATCCTGAGGATTTGACGAGGCCGAGTTGGAGGACGGCAGCTTCATGAGGGAGGCCGGAGTGGCAGGCGATGGCTTCCCCTGGATATGAGCTGGGATCGCGGGATGCGGCTGGGGCTGAGGTTGGGGCTGGATAAATGGGGACTTGCTCGACTGTTTCTGAGGAAGGGGCGGAGGCGGCATATCTGACAAGTTCTCAGGCGAGACCGAGGCATTTTCTGACTCCTCGCTGCTCATAGGCCCCGGCAGAGCGGTCGAGGGCAGCAACTGGTCGAAAGCGTCCTCGTTCACCTCCCGCATCTCGGACAAAGCCTGGGACATCATCTTCGGTGTTGGGAATGCCTTCTTCCGCTGAGGTTTCGCGATTGGCGACTGTCTCACGCCAGACTTTGCTCTGGCCCTCGA
The DNA here is from genome assembly GCA_004367215.1 of Colletotrichum trifolii. Classification (NCBI taxonomy): domain Eukaryota; kingdom Fungi; phylum Ascomycota; class Sordariomycetes; order Glomerellales; family Glomerellaceae; genus Colletotrichum; species Colletotrichum trifolii. Next base: position 20,532 of record RYZW01000227.1, on the reverse strand, counting down.
GGCGTTGGTCTTGCGGGCCTTTTTGGCCAAGTCGGCTTGCGGAGGTTGGGCGTGCGTATTTGTCTCTACTTCCATCTCGGCGGGAGAGTTGTGAGCCGACAGAGACGAACGCCGGTCGTACAAAAGACCCTGGTCGCTCTGCGCGTGAAGGGCAGGTGAAGTGAGAGGGCTGAAGTAGGCGCCTGGAATGGTAAAGCCACCCGCCTCCATCTGAAAATGGGGATCCAGCGGCGTCACCGCTGGAGAAACCAGTGGGGTGAAGGCCATCTGAGGATTGTCAGCGGTGTGCCCGTACACATTTTTCACCCAAAGGACCTTACATCTTGCTGCTCCTTCATCCGTTGATACCTGTTGTCGAACAAGGGAGTTTGGCGCTGGTCAGTATAATATTGGTTGCTGGCGGCAGGCATCTCTAGACTCTGGGGAGTCGGAGGAACGGCATGCGACTGAGTGGCATAGTAGACGTGTTGCTCCTGGATTTGACGATGTTGCTGCTGCATTCTCTGCTGCTGGAGGTACTGGATCTGAGCGTCTATCTCAGTTATGGCGTCGGTAGGAGTTGGCGGAGGAATCATCTGAGCAGGGATGGCGGCATGCGCCGTCGCAGTTGTCATGTTGATGAGCTGGGTCTGCAATGCAGCGTTGGGGTTTCCCATGACCAAGGCAGTTTCGGTGCCTCCCATTTGCGTGTCGAGCTGGTCCCGGCCGGGCTGGTGCATCAGGGAGGAGCCATTTCCAGTTTGATAGTCGTTGAAATCGAAGGTCATGGCGTCGCCCAGATTCCCCATGCCGCCCATGTGCAAGAACTGCTGGAACTCTTCATCGTGGCCTGGCGCCAAGGCGGGGTCTTGGGGGTTCCACGAAGCTGCGTCCATCGTGGCAGCAATTATTTTCCGAGCCGCACAGGTTTCAAACTCAATGCCCAACCAATGCGCCGTTTTCAATATCCCGCGCGAACCGGCTGCAAGAGACCCAAATCGAGAGATGCTGGTCGTCGAAGATGTTGTCCGATAAAGACAGTCGTACGATCATTCGTAGTCAAGTCGGCCAGAAGAAGGTGGGCAGCGGATTGCGCATGAGGTGACGTGCGGCGGAAGGAATGCGAAGTAGCGGCTCGTCGTGGGGTTGTAGACATGGGTCGATTTGCGTGGGGAGCAGGAATTGCGTCGCAAAGTGCGAAAAGCGCAGTGCCTCGCGCCAAAGTGAATTCGGAGAGGAACCTTCTCTCGGATGACACCGAGCAGCGAGTTCGGATGGGTGATCGAGTGAGGCGACAGAGCAAGTTCGGGAAAAGGTGGTTGAAGCAAGAAAACCTGCCTCTCCTCTGGTGGAGAGAGGCTGGACGAGGGACAGAGAATGACCCAAAGTCGGACTGCAGACACGGAGCGGTAATGGTAGCGGCAGCAGCGAAGAGGCAGCTGATAGTGGTGGGGGGTACACCCTGGAGAAGGATGGTGGTGGTGGGATGATGGATGCTACAGCTTGGAACCTGCAGCAGTACATCACCAGTACCTATCTTGCTTAAGTCCCTGAGTACTATCATCAAGTACCTACCTACCTACCGCAGTACTTTACTTGCCCAGGTGAGGTACACAGCAACCACCCGTGGGCTGTGGGAATGGTGGATGAAGCGCATGGGGGCTGTACTTGTAAAGTTGCACTGGCACTGGCGACCGGTGACTGGCCGACGAAGCCCGTCGCTCTTTTTTTCTTTCCTTCCCTGGCGCATGTCTGCGGATCCCAACTGTGACCTTCGCAAGGTAATTACCTTTCACCCACTTTGGCTCACTATCAAGTACTGTGATATACCAAGTACGCCAGTCTTGGAATCGACACTACGAGGCTGGCAGACAGCGATGCCGTCGCCAAAATGTCCATAGTCCGCGTCCAGCGCACGTCCGCTAACATGGAGCTCCCTGCTTGATTGTTTATCTGACAGTGGTTGCGCTGCCGACCGACACGCGAGGAGGAAACGGTTACTCATACCATCTGGGCACTAATATCAACCTACTTGTGTCGTCGTATTCACGCTCATGGAACGACAAGGAAGGAGGAGGTCGCGGCGGACTGTGACACCGTCACAGGACAGCCGTGGGACAGTCAGGTCGACTCAGGCTCGACCATCTCCGACACAAAGCAGATACCCAACGAAAACATATCTCTCTTCTCCAGCTTCGCACTTACTTACTACATAGTATATCGCACACTCCTCGCTGCTAGGTGGCCCGGAAACATCCGCAACCTTCACTTCACAAGTACGCGCGGTTGGTGGCGGACGGGGTGGGCAAGACATATTACCTACCTCTACTGGTGACTTGGGACGTCCCGACAGGCTTCATCTCACTTGCAAGGTAAACATCTTGACTACAAGTAAGCCCCTCATTGCCTGCCCTGACAACCAGACAGAGGGTCCTGTCCTGTCTGTCTGTGCTCCAGACGACCCTGACTAGGGGGTAGGACGAACTGGATCACCCTCTGTCCATGGGACGAAACCCTCCTCTTTTTTCACTTAAAACCAGCCCCTCTCGGAGTGATTATCGGGGAAACAATAGCCTAGCAATACGATGGCTGCCCGACACGCGAACGCAGCAAATCGCTTCCTCTTCAGCGCGTGGCAGACTGCGACTCCCCAGTCACAGATGCGGAGAGGCAATATGCCCAAGACGAGAGAGAAAAAAATTCTCACACGATGTCTTTCTTGGGCAGGCGCTCCGACTACTTTCTGCGCAGGAGCCAACAAGATTGGTTTTAGTGGACCTGGCTTCCTATCGGCAACGTCTCCGGCGCCACACTACATAAGTTCTTCGTTAACCGAGTCTTGAGTCTGTTGGAGCTTTGCCCGTACCAGGAAGGTTGGAACCTTTCCCAACCGCTCAGGAAGAAAGAAGGCAAAACATCCTGTCGAAATCACTCAGCTGGTTTGGTCTGGTCCGACCTACCTGCATCCCGAACCCGGCTGGGAGGAAAGAGGAAAGCCAAGGCGAGGAGGCCGTGTGGCTCCCACGAGCTGAGAACCGCCACATTCCGTCCCGGCCGACGTAGTCGTTCCACTGTGCGTGCCTTCAGTAAGGGTGCCATCCGACTTGACGGTATCCATACAGACCAACCGCATGAGTGAGATTTGATATCCAGCTCGGCATCGGGGCCTGCACCGCCGCATGCCATGTACGAAAATGGGACCTAGAGAATCTGGGTGCGACGCAAACTCCATGACGGCCTCTGCTCCGGGATTTCTCGCGTCCGGCCAACGGCATCTACATACTGTAGGTGTGGCACGCGCAACGGCGCAACGGCGCAACGGCGAGCCTCGGCATCTTGCACGGGTTTACGAGTAATGAACCGATTTCGGGGCATTGATGTTATGGTACCCCAGTGCATAGGAGCCCCTCCCTCGGGCAAACTCCATTCAGGAGCGAAGAGCAAGGCCGTTGCGACGTCGTCGATGCCATTAACACAAACAGGAGGAACATTATCCGTAACTTATCTAGCGACATGTCATTCACAGTCACCGACTGGTGGACCTCACCAACCTGCGATGGCCCGATTTTCTCCGCGGACTGTATAGTTCCCGCCGGGGCGTTTCGTTTTCTTAGGTAATGTAATGATGTTCTACTTGTGTACAAGTATAGTGGAGCTGGGCACACCACCCTCAACTGCGCCCGTGGGGGTTCGAGACGAGGGTGACGGTTAATTAATGAATGAACTGCTTGTTCTGCTTATATAAGCAAGACAAGAACAAACCTACCTAGTAGGCAGTTGCCAGGACATCATCTGCGACAACACCACGGATACCTCGCCTGGCACTCAACGTTGATGGTACCCAAGCAAAGTTGTGAGAAGAGAAACTGCAACAATGACCCCCCGGTACTCGACGCCGAAGTTGGCGCTTCTGTTCTTGTCACATACGGTCTCGTCATCCAGTAACATCGTCAAACACAACCTTTCCGGCATCTGTCCTCCATAACCCCCGCCACCATCCTGCCTCCCCTCCCGCTGTGACCCAGGTACCTAGGCAGCGATAACATTCCCATCCCTAGCCTGGTTTAAAACAACTCAATGGCCAATTTTGGTTGGGCTAGCTATGGTGGAACTACCTGACCACTTCGCATCCCAACCAACCTCTACATCAAATTTCCCTTCAACCTAGTTCAACCTAGGACGGGTCAATGCTTGTGTGAAACGCCAGCGGCAAACGTGACGACCCTGGTAGTTATCTTGAGTAACCCCCCGGGACAGGCGAGACAAGACCACGAGTGACCAGACCCTGAGTTCTTGAAGGATGTTGAGCCAAAAACGAAGGATCCTTTCCCGTCTCCCGCCAGTGCCACATAGTCATCGTAGGTACCGGGGGAATTCGGGGGCTCCGGATACCAAGAACCAAAGTAAGTGGTCACGGATCCGTAGTCGTCACGCGTATTGACTTTGATACGGGTTCCGCAGTACCCAAACGTGGCAATGCCGTTCCGAAAATTGTGTCCTATAATCGTCGCAGCCGCTTCCGACGGAGGGCAGTCGTAGTTTGTGTCCCGCGCTATGCTGCCGTCGAGGCTGCAGCCGATCTCGATCTGCGTGTCCGAGTTGACCTTGCCCGACAGCGGACGGTATCCGGCGCCGAACGCGGCCTCGCAGCGTGCCGCGAGGGCTTCGACGATCACCTGGGTAACGGGGCTGTTGTTGATTTCCCCGCCGACGGGGGCGCGCTTTTGGATGTTGGCGTCGTGAAGGTGGCGGGGGCGGTCGTCGTCGTCGTCATAGTTGTTGGGCGCCGAGGAGGCGTTGCCGGCGAGTTGGGCCATTTCCGAGACCTTTTGGGCAAACTCTTCAACAGTCAAGTCGAAGTAGACTTGCGGGATGGCCTTGGCGCGAATGGCGCCCTCGAGGAGGATCATGAAGGGGACAAGAAGGGAAAGAAACAGCATTTTTACCATGTTTTTTGGATTGATGAGAATTTTTGAATGTTGTCAAGTTTCCGTGGTCTGCTACGGGATTTTCATGAGCTTTCCGAAGGTCCATGCCGTGAGGAGAGACTTATATTAGGTGTCTAACCTGCACGGCGTCGAGATTCCATATGCGTGAGCCTGTAAGTCGACCCATTTGACAACAACGCCCGATTCCTCGCGGCAAGGCGTACGTGGATTTCTACGCAAGCGTCAACGTAACCCTCATAGGTAGACGCTTTTCCGGAGCGAAGCATCCTAAGTACGGAGCATAGTGAAGTATAGGAGAGTAGGATGATAAAGTTAAAGGAAAGAGGATGCTTAAAGCTAAGATGTAATTTCTTTCCATACGAATCTTCTCCTTTGATAATTAGAGACTCTGAATAACTGATTAGAATTTATATTTACTTTCATACTTTTATAAACAGAAGCTTATTATAAAAACTATATATTTAGTAGTTATTATTTGAAAAACTATTTATTTACTTATATATTAGAAATCTTAAGTTTCTTTTATTATATTATATATTTAAAAAATAAGTATTTCTTATAATACCTTTAATCCTTGTACTCTATAGGAAGAATAGATAAAAGATTTTAAAGAGTAATATCTTCTTATTATTTTAATACTAAAGACTATAAGAAGTATAAAACTATTGTAAACTAATTAAATTATACTATAAAAGTAGTATACTATAGAGATCTTGCTAGTTTGTAGCTGTTATATTACTAATGCTATCGAAAGCTTCACTCTGGAAGCTTTACTCTGGAAGCTTTACTCTGGAAGCTTTACTGAAACGTAATTTCCCAATTCCCCTCAGAATCCGACATCTTATAGTCTCGGATTTCGTCAGTTGCGTCACATAAATATTTAGAGCTCAGAACTTTGTCAAGTTGGATATTCCATCCCCTCTTCTAGTATCCTGGCCAAGTAAGTAAATGCATGGATGGGACTCATCCCGCTACCTTACACGCCATGCTCAGTGTGTGGCACTTTCGAGTCTGAAGAATATCGTCAAACTCTTGACCTGCTGCCCTAGCTTAGTCTAGGCGGCGCTGAAAGCTCTGCTGGCCTGAGAGGTGTACGGGGGAACTAGGCAAATAGGCAACGAGTCGACTATGTGATGTGATGAGAAAATCTTGGTCAATATAGTTTGTTGGCTTTGGAGGACTATAGAATTGCGAGGGAGGCCTAGAGCTCATGCGGCAGCCGGTGGACGCGTTGACGCTTCGGCTCGTGTAAATGAAAACGACGGACAATTATGCGCGGAATCGTTCGGGATGTTAGGCGTTCCTGTATGCTTGGTCGAGAGTGAGGACATGATGCCTTAGCAGTGACTGGGATCTTAACCCCCTGCGAATCGTTTTCGTCTTGCATCGCAAATTCATGCATGCAACACTGACTTTACATGAACTTGTTGCGACATTCAGAAGTAAGCGTCACGCTAGAACCAAAGATTCTTTGGGTATCGGTCAGGTGGCTGTCGAATCTTGCACGTGGCATCGTCGGTCAGAGCAAGCCTAATATTCAGAAGTGCTGATAAGGTTTCTGCATGTTAGTTAGAGCCAGCTTCATACTTGTAGGTGTAAGTTATACCGACATAAAAATGAAGACAGAAGAAATGTTGGCATCCTGGTGGACATGGGGTTCGCGGAGATGGCCTGGCAGAGAGAGTTGGGGGGTCACCAGGATCCTACAGACTAAAGCATGTGTGGGAGCTTGGCCGCGTCAGCGTCGTTTGGTCGACGACATGCAACTTGTCTGATTGGAAACCCTGCATAGGAATGGCTCGTACAACTTCCCCCCGACAGGCAAGCACCGTCGTCTTTCTTCTACTTCTAGTAGCGTACAGGTTCATCATTAAGGCACGGAATTCGTTTACTTGAAAAGGCTTGAATTCCGTCGTGCAAAGCTGTCAACAAAATGGCAGGGCAGGACGCAGGCTTGAACGAGCCGAAAAGAATACTCGACGAGGTTTACTTTTACTGTAGTCAGAATAAAAGCCTACCGCGGAAGGTGACAACTTTGGCATTGGCATTTGTGCTTCTGCCAACTCAGCCAGGATGGCTAACCCCGGAAGAATAGACAGCAAGAATGTGGTTTGAACATAATGCTGCTGAATCCCAGTATAACTTCTCATATCGATGTTGTGAGATCTAGGAGCGCGGAGAGCTTCAACTTTTCATGCGGCGACGTCGGTAGAGCCCTCCACAATTGCAAACATGACACGGTCGTGTTCAGCAGATCAGAGGGCAAACCATGCCGATCACCGACCATCCGTCCCCATGATCATCACGAGACAAAAGCACCTTGGACCTTGGTAAACAGAAAGAAGAAAAAGAAAAAAAAGAAGAAAAAAAAAAGAGGGGGAAAAGGCGTTCCTGAGGTCTGACATGCAGCTTTTCATCAGGATGACATACGAGGCATTAGGACAATAGATAAGGCGCACTAAGCCACAGCCGATCATCCAAGAGCCAAGCCCTCGGGGACCATCATCTGCTTCCAGCAGCTCACGTGAATCAAGCCTTCCATTGCCTCGATGCCTCGACGCCTCATCATGGCGCTGTCCAATCCCAGTCATCAACACACCCCGTCGGCATCTCCCCAGAGAGTCGATCTACAGCCGAGTCAGCTGGTTAGCTACCGAGTCTACTTGATGTCGAGTCAATTGATTGTCTCGACTCGGCGAGAACTGCTGTTGCAGTCGTCGCGGTGCAGCAAACAAGCCAATCAACAACTTATCACTCGCCGTGCCGTCGTCAGACGCGCCCGCCTCTGGACACCATTATTTTCTCGTCCACCACAGCGGCCGTTTCTTACATCATGTGATGAAGTTCAGCATATTGAGGCGCGATTGTGCCACCTCAATTCCTCGGTCCCCCACGCGGCACGCAGCTGCAGCTGCAGCTGCGAGACTGCCGACAGAACAAACATTACGGGGATGCAGGTCCATATGGACTGCGTCCCCATGTTGAATGACCGATATAAGGAGTCAAATGCGACAGCTTTGAAGCTGGAGAAGGAATGTGTGTCCAGACGGCGGGCGTCAGAGAAAGCCTGTGACTTGTTGCCTGCCGCCCACGATGACTTGCTGAGATGGTAAGCTACCTAACCCATCGTTCTCGATGTAGAGAATGGGTCCAGCCGCACGCGAAAGATCTAATGCCCGCCAGGAAAAGCCACCCGAGTGTGCCGTATCTGCGTCACGATTAGTGATATTATGCGAGGGAAGAAGAAGACACTCTCGGAGACGGAGCCATGTCCGCGATGGACACGTCGACCGCAATCGCTCTGTCGTGTCAGTGACTTACACAAGCTCCAAGCCGTAATCGGGTGCCGCCATTCGGTACGGTCACCGAACCTATCGCAGCAGCTCTCATGCCTGAGAGAAGGGGACGAGTCGAGGGGGCGAGAAGCACGATGCCTCTGGAGCCTTGGCGGCTAGCCCAACGCCTCGGCCCTCAAAGCTGGCAGAGACATGACGGCGTCCGCATCCGGCCCATGGTTCATCATCAGCCTCGACCAATCTCCTGGGCTTCGCTCAGCCTGTGAGGGCGCCAAGAGCCTCTTCCTTACAGCCTACAGCGCCTAGTGTGCTTTGGAGAATGCGAAGAGATTGCGCGTGTGGCTTCAGACTTGCGATCAGCAAAGCCTTTGTATGCGACTTTTGGATGACGGGCGGAATAGAGCCAGCCCTCCCTGGGACCAGGTGCGCGGCTGCATACCACGCCCGCCCCGGTCATGTCAGCCGCATGCGGTCTGGAGTCCGTTGGGTCTAGAAGCATTCCTACTCGGCCCGGGAACGTCTGGATTTCCTATAACACTGTCTTGACCCCTCGCGACTAGTTTACCATTCACCCTTACCCCGCGGTTTTGCAATTGCCGTGCTTCTGTCGACGTGTGACTGATACACCATCCGCCCACGGCTGGATTTCGAAACGACGACATCGAGCTCGACCTCATCTAGCTGCCGAAGCGGCGCAAACCTGGAGGCTCATCGAGGGAGGACAAGTCCGTCGCCATGGTCTCGTCGGCGGAGATGATGGCCGAGTGCTGGGTCTGGTACGGCGTGGCCATGTCTGCCGTCGCCGTTCGATTGTAAGCCCGCCCATACTTGGTCCATGTCTCTGCGCCTGCTCATACACATCATCAAAAGCGTTTCGCAATACATGGTCCGCAAACGAAATTTCATCAAGAACGTTCCAGTAGATGACTTTTTGATGTTCATCTTGATTGTAAGTGCCAACTCCTTCTCTACCTATAGTACGCATCGTCCATGTTGCTTCTCAGACTGACAGGGCTCAGTTTATATACACGGCAGCCATCGTATCGCTGTTCATGTACTTTGACATTATTGAACACATCCCACTTGACAATAACTTCACGCCCGAGGAGAACTACGTCATGGGCCGGAAACTGGGCATCCTGAATATCCTCGCAGAAACATCAATACAAACAACGCTGTGGGGCAACAAAGGTTGTCTCCTGTTGTTGTACAACCGTCTTACGTACGGCTCCCTGTTCCGAAAACCATGCCCTGGGCATTGTGTTGTTCGTCGAGGCGGCCAACTGACATGCGGCAGGTTGTTCGGTCACCAAGCAATGATATGGAAAGTCGTCTCGGCATACATCATTTTGGCTTACATGGCCGTCATCATTGCATTGTACGGCGGATGGTGCCGGCCCTTCTCGGACTACCTAGTCCTTCAACCGGGCAACAGTGAGTGGTGACTCGCCTTCATTTCTATACGCCGTCTCTGACAGCGTTTCCAACAGTGGAGTGTTTGACCTGGACACATTACAACATCCTGCAACTCACGTTGAACCTCTCGACGGACCTGATCTTGCTCATCATCCCTGTCATCATGATCAGCAGGCTACGGATGAAAATCGGCAAGTATGTCCTCCGCCAAAACCTCGCGCTTCGCCCTTACCGCAGCTGACTCTGCCATCCAGGAAACTTCTTCTCGTCTGCCTCTTCAGCCTGGGTATATTCGTCGTAAGTCCGCACCTCTCCTCCATCAAGTCCCCCACCCTCTGACGCCACGATAGATGCTCGCGGCCATCCTCACCAAAGTAAACGTCTTTGAGAACAACGTCGAGCCCGTCTGGTTCCTGTGGTGCGTCCGCGAAGTCAGCACCGCAATGCTGGTCGGCAACCTCGCCCTCTGCATGCCCATCGCCCGCACCGTCTGGTTCGCCGTCTTTCCCCGCACCGCATCTACCCACAACACCACGGGGGCCAAATCCGCGACCTCGGCTGCCGGTCTGGCCGCGGCGTCGAAGCGGTCCACCGCGACGACGGAAGCCACGGGCGGGACGGCGTCGTCCGAGGGAGGCGAGTCGTCGCGGTGGGGCGCGTCTCCCGCGAGGAGCAGCCATCACGACACGGGGCTCGATATGGAGACGTACGGGAAGGTCGGGCTGAGGAACACGACCAGACGGGTTTCGGTGGGAGAGGAGAGCGTGTGAGGGTGTAATTAGCGAGTGAATGATTTCTGCATCACGGGCCAGCGCGACGTCGGCGGTCAATGATGGTATATTCCGAGACACACTAATATTTAGACAACTAATACATGTTAATACAATACCACTACGTTGCATGGCTGCAATCTGATCCATGGAAGTTTCTCGAATATCTGATATTTTCTCGCACAAAGATGACCCAAGGTCGAGGCAGCTGACGCTTCAAGAGAGTGCCAGCCGGCTCATTCACACACGACGACACGTGATCGAACGCGAACAGTCTCTTAAATACCGTTTAGGTTTGCGTTTAGAAGTACTTACCAGTCGTTGGTCACTCTCTTCGCTTTCTATCTGCTCAGTCCAAGCCTAACAACTCTGGTTTGAAAGGAGCTTTGAGAGGTGTGACGGGAGCGCACAGGTTTAGGTATCCAGCTCAACAGGATATACACCACGCCGCATTGTTGATTTGAGCATCCTGATTCGTGCGTGGTAATACACATTCGACGACGACAACGACGGACGGCGGATGGCGGAGTGGCTGGAAGTTTCCGAATCGGAGGCGGACTGTTGAGCAGATTCCCCTTTGCTCTGCCACGAGGTGTCACGGTAGCACCGTCGAAATCTTGCGCCACCATCACCGCCGCATGCGGTTCGCCTTTTTGTTTGTAGCTTGTTGCAGATTGTACATTTCACCTTTTTATACATGATGTTTCGTGGAAGTTGGTCGTGTATTCCGAGACGGACTGGTATGTTCTTGGTTTCCTCGTCTGCGCTTAAACTTCAAACTTCAGCAATACCTCGAGGAAGTCGTCACGATGAAAGCCATGTGTTCTGTCTGGAGAAGTTCTGGCTGCAAGGAAGTCCCTCGATATCTTGAGCCGGCTGACGGCGTGTTCGAGGTGGCCACTCACCGTGTCTCTGGCCACTGCCGTAGTTTTGGGAGTATCTCCCGATGGCTCGGAGGGGTCGAGTTGCGAGTTTTTTGATTTAGTCTGATACGGGATCATGTGCTTCCATCAGTGTCATGCGAGCAGAAAGATCAAATGTTTGTTAATGCGCCCACGATATCCGGTCTCGGGTGGCGTGCCAAGGGCGGGCGATGTTTTCCGCTGGGGAAATGAAGCCGCGCGCACATCGTTGCTTCAAGCTATCAACAAAAAAGGTCTGTTTTTCGAAACACTTCGATTTCCCTGCGTCTGGGAAAAATAAGTTGCTGACTTCTTCCCAGGGACGCAGCATTAACCGTTTAGACTCCGGGCGACTGATTTCACCCGGAATCCTGTTAGCCATTTCCGCAGTATTCTGTCCCTCATATCACAGTGAAGATGCCGGACAGGGGAGAAAATACATTGTTAGCGCGCGGAAGTATCCAGATTTGCCTCTGTAGATTGTTAGAGAGCGGAAAGGAAGGAGAAAGTGTCACAGTCTCTGGGTATTTCAGTGCGCCGACAATATATGTTGTCGCTGCCCTGATTCTGACACGCTTCGCCGGGTTTGATGTGTCCCGACCGGATTGGCGCTTCAAAATTCTTCCCGAGACGGGGAGACAGGAGTCGCCCTCAACGTCAAGGGCGGGCATCGGCATCGTCAGAGTTTCCGCAATGTTAGGGGTCTCCTCAAAGAGAGAAAGTTCGAACGTGTCAGGCTGGGTTCGTACCAAGTGATGGGATCTCTCAATAGGCGTATGCTACGCTATATGACTATTCGAACTTACCCTTCCCCTTACTTAGCTATAGCTCTATACTTATATTTAAGCCTTATATTACTAGAATATCTATTATTCCAGTAACTAAAACTTATATATAGGGGCTCTAGTACTCTCCAAGTACCCCCTTTTTTTTATAATAATTTAATATAATCTCCCCTTTAAAAAATCTTATTTTCAGGACCTAATTACTAAAATACTAGTATAAGTTAGTAACTTTCTACTAACCTTTTAGTACTTTTTTTCAGTTAAGACCTAGGTATTTGTTCCAGGTTTTATATCTTAGCCTCCTAATATTAGGTCCTAGTTAACGTCAGTTTCCCAAGATATACTCTGATTATAGCTATACTCTGGTTAACCCAGGGCCCCTATATAGGGCAGCTGGTCTTCCTCAGCTATAGAGATACCGGAAGGGCTTCTTCCTCGCTCCTAGCTATAGGGACTTGTAAACCACGTCGCTCCACGCGGTGTCCGTCGAAAACGCAGGAGTAAATTCTGTCCAAGGCGTGGCTTTGCGGGCATCAATCATCCACAGTCTTTCTTCACCCTTACAAACTCACCATATCGTCCGTCATTGTCGTCCTGCGCTTGTTATTTGTGTACACACTCCAAACGCGAATCGAAACGAAACCTGGTAAACAGCACAGCCGGCTGGCGAGAGTAGACTTATCAAATGTCCATCCTTTGAGGAAGGCACAGCAACGATGCCTTCATGCTAGATGGGTGTTTCCGTGCGAAGAAGACCCGATGTTCGAGACGCCGTATATTATGACGTAAAAAACATAGTCTCCAGAGGAAACAGGTGGTTGGACTCTTCACAGCGCAAAGATACAAGGACTGTTGCTTCTCACTCAATGATTAGATGGTCAGATTCAGCAGACGAGTGATTCCAGCGCGGGCTCGCCACGGGCCAGTCGGCGGTGGTGCAATCACCGATGGCCAACTCACCTCCGATCAAGAAGATTCGATCCTGAAAGCAGTGAGCAAAGGAGAGACAAGGCCACCGCAGCCATACGCGTGAGCTCAACAAAGCACGTCATGTTACTACACTGCGATCTTGCCTCGTCAATGGTGGGGCAAGGAGTTGGACTTGAACCACATTGGCACATCTACCAGCTATGCTCTACTCGAAGTACTCGAATGATATAAAGAAGAGAGAAAATGGACTACAAGATAGACTTCGAAGTCTAGCTGGTAGTATTTAGCGCAACTCCTATAATACCTATCACCCAAAAGTCAAGGATCCTCAAAAACTGAGGTACTCAACTTGGACACTTGCTCTAGGAGGTCCTACTTCTAGGCGGAAACCAGTTTCCCTGTATTGGTTGCGAAAATAGCCGCGAGGACTCAATAGAAACATGGCTATTCAGAAAGTTAGTATCAAAGTGTGGTATTTTATTTTGTAAGGCGTTTACCACTTTTATAGCAGTAGAAAAACAGACAAACTTTTCTCAATATCTAAACTTAATATCGAAAGTAGAATAACGTAGTTTGAAACTTAGATATTAGCTTAGTCTTCAATTTCCCTCTCAAGCACCCGTCTCAAACTTCACTTTAACTGCCTTGATTGATGTGTACAACATATTCCCGATCAAAGATGATATGCCAGGCCGTCATGTTCCGGAAGATGCGACAACACATATTGATCATTTCCGGGATGCATCCAAGACAAATCTCGGTCTAGCCAAGCTTCTTCAAGCACATGATCAACACAACACCAAAAATCTCTTGTTTCAGGGTATATCTCCCGTGTGCTTTTGAAATCTCCGCAGAACACGCAGTAGCCGCCGCTCTCCAGCCAAGCTCGACAACTCAAACAGGCTTCTTGACTTTGTCAGTGTGAGCCCATGCATAATTAGGGACGCCCGGGATGGGAATCTGCTGTATCTGCAGCCGAGAGGACATGTAAATGCCCATCGCGACGAGGCCCCAACTTTCTGCATTCTCGGCAGCCAGCTTCGCCCCCGCCAACGGGTCCGGTACTTTTCTCGTCTTGCTGTCAAAGACGCCTTGAGCGGTCCAAAAGCACGAGTTCGCTTCGTAAGCATGGTCGAGGGTGCTGCAAAGGTTTCTCTCGGTCAGCAACAGGTTCCGAGAAGCCAGGGACGTGTGCGGCTTACATTGACTCAGTCATTGCGTTCGGCTTGAGTATCTCCATGACGGGCTTCGACACATGGGCAGTGTGCGCGAGTTCGTGCAGGATGATCTGGCTTCTCGTGTTCCCGACACTGCGCATGTTGAGTATCGTGTCCTTGGTGTCCAGATGTTCCGCGTCCGGGTTGTCATGCAGCACCTTCCGGAACTGCTGGAGGCGCTTCTCCGTCGATTCGACCGAGAGCGTCGAGAGCCACGTGGTAGGCTTGAAGAACGGTCCGCGAAAGGCCATGACGGGATCGCCGGGTCTCTGCAGCCACAGCTGCGGCGGCAGGACCATCCTGATCATGCTCTCCTGCGTCGCGGCGATGGTGTCGTCGCCCGACATCAGGCACAGATCGCTGCGGCACTCGATGCGGAACCTGTTCTCCGTGTGGAACCCGTCGGCGACCCGGGCCATGCGGGCGAACAGGTCCCTGGCCGCCCGCTCAAAGTCCTTGCCTTTGAAGAAAGGGGTGGTCCGGGGCTTGGAAGGCCCAGAAGTAGGGGTACTCGGTGAGGTGCTGGGCCGCGAACTCGGCCGCCTTCTCTGCGGTTTCCAGCTCTTTGAGGATGACGGCGACATCTTCTGCGTCGCATCCGCCGGCGACGCCCTTCTTCCGGCCGACGAACTTGAATCCGCGCGGGGCGAGGGGGTTCTGGGCTTGCCCGGCGACAGCGAGTACCAGCAACCGTAAACAAAGTATAAAGAAACGCATGGTAGAAGCAAGGTTAAGAGACGAGGTTTCACTGGTAGATGTTTCTTGGAGGGAGAATTTGGCACGGTTTTGGGATTACGAGGCCGCTACTTGGTCGTTGTTGTGCTCTCCGCGCATGGGACCCTCAGATGGGCTTCCAACTAAGCCTCAATCTATCCTCCCTGCTCATCATTGACTTGATAAAGAGATACATCAGGTCTAAAATGGTGTTTTTTTATGCCCCCATTTACGCTCGGCCTATCCGTGATTGATGGGTACTTGCATTGTGGGCATGCCGGAGCTATCCAGGCAGCCATTCATGGCGAAGTCTGAAGACATATGATATATCCGACTGTCTCGGATCAATCCGAGTGCATGACAAGCGTAAATCGTTTCAAGGACAGAGTGAGTAGATTGCCGGTGATCTGAGTGATGCGCCAGGGATACGTCTCTCAAAACAGGAGACCTCGCTGTCATCTGAGCCTTCATAGATGATGACAATATCTGCCCATTGTCACAACATATTTGCAGCAACGCTTCAGGCATCCACTGCCACTACAGTTTACCGAGTTTATTCCATAACGCAGATCAGGCAGGCTATTAGATGCAATACCTCGACGTCGAGTTACGAGTTAACAAAGCTGTGGTTATCATATACGCAGCAGGACATATACAACATGCGTGGAAAGCTCATAGAGTATGTTCACTCATGCCAGTTTGAAGTGGCCGAGTTTTCAATTCTCGTCGACAGCATGTATGAGCTCCAAAACCCCCCAAGTCCATCCAAGCAGACAGACAGTGAAGCCCTTGACGAAGTCTTTCCTCCCCAAGTGCCAAGTTCGGAACCCACCGGCCAGCTGAGACAAAGCCCACCGGTGAGACATGTCAGCTTATCAAGTCTATGTTGGTGGCCGGATGAGCTCATAGAGAGAGCACGACATACCTATCTGTCTGAGAATAGTTCAGGCTATCATGGGGTTTCTGAGGACATGCATGCCACGGACGGCAACCACACCAGCTGAAGAGCTTCTCGGGCAAAGCAAAAAGGAACATACAACACCAGGTATTCGCTGGTCGTCACCGACCCAACTACTGATCCGGCCCTTACTAGCTTATCCATGGGAGAGCGGACGGGATCCCGAGTTCTCTAGTAGGTATGGTCGTATGTGCTCCAAGCAAGGCGCCAAGTCATACAAGACCCCTTCAACAATCAGGCTTCCAGTAGACTTGAAATCTCGAGACTAGCTATAAATTTTCTACTATAGAGAAGATGGATTTAGGACTTGGAGTAGTTGAATCAATACAGGACAGTAATATGCATTATAAATGTCCAACGCTGATATAAGTAGGTAATGTACAGGACTAGGGGCAACTATAGCTCGGAGATGTGGCCTTTTTCTACGTACACGGGGGCGGGTGCCAGTAGGTCAATCGACTCCATCTTTTAAACCTGCCTCCTGCTGCGCTGCGATATCTTGCCCCTCCACCATTCATTACTCCTGCGCGTGCCTGCATGCATCGGCATATTGTACATGATGCAGAACGAACCGTAAAAGCGACCTGGACACGTGTCGTTCTTTTGACGATAGCTGAGCGGCGGCAGTCCTACACATCTAACCACGGCCCGCCGCGGAAGACCAACGTGCTTCGCTCCTTCTTCTTACCCTCGCGCCCTAGACGACCTTCGACCATGTCCGAAATGGCCGACCATGTGCCAACGCTCCCGGCAGCTGTCATATGGGACAGAGGCCGATCGGAGGTGCGCCTGGTCAGCTCCCCATCCTTGTCGTCACCGCCCTTCGCCATCGTCAGGGACGTACGCCGGTTGCTGAGTAGTCCGGCTCGTCTCAAGGCGGTCCGTCATGCTGCCGTGTGCTGTGCGCGAGCGTCAGAGCGCATGGAGCCGGAGACGGCGATGCAGCGCTCGACGGCAGAGCTTGGGGCCGAACCCGTGCCGCATGCCATAGCGGCGACGCCGTCACCGCACGCGGACACTGTTGCTCCCGAGGACGAGGAAGTGGACGAGTCTCAGCCGGCGGGCGCCGTCGCCGCCTTGGCCGTCTTGCTGTCACGCCTGCCTGCTCTGGAGACACTTGAGATCCGGACCTTTGACCGGGCCGAAGACGAAGACGACGACGACGACGAACAAACCGCGTCTCTGGCACCAGCAGACCCCGTCATCTCCCTTCTGTGCCGGCAGATGCTTTCGGCTGGCAGTACCGCCTTCGCACACGTCAGGACT